>QANX01004776.1:0-13738 GCA_003254975.1 Ochetophila trinervis
TTCTATTGTAGAAGTGTATGCCACCACCACTAATGAGATTGTACAGGGAATTCAAAATCTAGTAAAAATATTTATGCACAAAAATTAACTGCCACCACTGCAACAACAACAAAGTCGCAATAAGTACAACCATAACATCATTAGTGGGTATTGCACACGTTTACACTCACTTAGAAATATAATCAACAACAACAAAACTATATTTATTCTCAAAAAAGAAGGAAAATGACCCGTGAAATTAATACCTCAAACATAAAAAATTTCAACTTTAAAGATATTCTTTAAATGCATCTCGTTCTTTTTTGAAATGTTATCAATTCTTTGGCACCTATCATATGATTGTATAAAAAGGTGAGTATTTTCAAACATAGTCAGCTAATAGAATTGACACTGTAAAATTTATGACCCTCATATTCACTATTATGACAACTCTTTATAATGGACCTAATTTCTACTCTTGGATTATACTTTCTAAAAATACCATATGCACAAGATTTATATAAATTAGGATCATCCCAAAAGTAACACCATCTTTCAAAACCTTTTTCTTTTCACAAGATTTCTATAAATTAAGAGACATATTATTAGAAACTACATAGTTAACTATGTTAGCAAATCAAGAATCTTCAGTAATGCTTTCTACCTGAAAATACCCTATCATCCATAAAAGGTCTTTTTTATTTCTTTCTCTTTTTCTTCTTGCTTCGGCCCCCATTCCCTCTAAAAAAACAATCTAACCAAGAAAGATGATCAGCCACCAAATTTATACTCTCTTTTTTTTATCTAAAATTTCAACATTAAACACCTGGAATGGTAAAACACATCTAATCAAACGAGGCTTAGCATCTTTCTTAGTTATCAAATATTTTATGGTAGAGTGATCAATATACACTAAAGTCTTTGAACCCAACAAATAAATTTATCAAAAGCATAAACAATAGCAATCATTTCTTTTTTAGTAGTTGCATAATTTAATTGAGCATTATCTAGTGTCTTACTAGCATAATTAATAGCATGCATTTTTCCATATTTCTTTTTTCCTAATACAACACCTATAGCATGATAACTTGCATCATGTAACAAATGGTAAATTTCAATTAGGAACAACAATAATAGGTGCACATGTAACTTTTGCTTTCAACACATTAAAAGCATGCATACATTTATCATCAAACTCAATGGGCACATCTTTATTCAAAAAATTGCAAAGGGGTTTATAGATTTTGGAAAAATATTTACTCACTTACTTTATGCCCTAAAATTATTCATATAGCATATCCTAAAAAACTCCTAACTCCCTTAACATTGATGGGTAGTGGCAATTTGCCAATTACCTCCACTTTTGTTTTATCTATCTTTATGCCTTTATGACTTACTTTATGCCCTAAATAATTCCCTCTTGGACCATAAAATGACATTTTTCCCAATTAAACACAAGATTAGTCTCTTCATATCATTAGAGAACCTCAGACAAATTATTCAAACACATAGCAAAAGAATCATCCATAAAAATCTCAATAATATCTTCTACCATGTCACTAAAAACTTGCCATCATACACCTTTGAAAGGTTGCAGGTGCATTACATAACCCAAAAGTCATTCTCCTATATGCAAAGGTACCATAAAGACAAGTAAAAGTTGTATTTTCTAGGTCCTCATGAGCTATAGCAATTTGATTATAGCCATTGTACACATTTAGAAAACAATAATATGCATGATCAGCTAACCTTTCAAGCATTTGATCAATAAAAGGTTTATAAAAAATAAATATTAAAAGTGGTATTCCCTAGTAGCTTTATCCAATCTCCAAAAGTCTATGAACACTCTCCATTCAGTCACTAACCTAGTAGGTATGAGTTCATTGTTTTCATTCTCTATCAGAGTTATACCATTTTCATTGGAATTACTTGCACATGATTTACCCACTCACTATCTAGAATTGGATAAATGATTCCTACATCTAGGGGGTTTAAAATACTCCTCCCTAACCACTTCTTTTAAGTTTGGGTTTAGCCTTCTTTGAGCTTCTACACTTGGTTTATCATCGTCCACTAATAGTATTTGTGCATAAAAACGAAAGGGATAATTCCACTAATATCAACTATGGTCCATCCTAATGGGGTTAGATGCTTTCTCAAAATTTTCAAAAGCTCAANCCTACATCTAGGGGTTTAAAATACTCTTCCCTAACCACTTCTTTTAAGTTTGGGTTTAGCCTTCTTTGAGCTTCTACACTTGGTTTATCATCGTCCACTAATAGTATTTGTGCATAAAAACGAAAGGGATAATTCCACTAATATCAACTATGGTCCATCCTAATGGGGTTAGATGCTTTCTCAAAATTTTCAAAAGCTCAATTTCTTGGTCACTACTAAGGGCCAACAAAAAAAGCACTAGCAAAGTCTCATCATTTCCTAGAAAGGCATATTTTAAATGATTGTGAAAAGGTTTCAATTCTAGAGTATGGTGTTTTTTCACAAGAAGGTTTTTATAGTTGGCTCTCTTTTACCAAAATCTTCATATTTTCTTGCATAGTTCACCAGTTCCTTTTCTTCTTCAATGGGTTTACTTCTTTTAATGCCAATCTTATAGGGTCTTTTATCCTTTACATAATCATTGATCAAAGTATCACAACCATCAATCACATAGCAAGAAAAATATGCATTATCAATATTGAGAAAAAAATTTAAAACATTGAAAATATTAAAACTTACCTCATCATCTAGTACTCCCAAAGGGAGCTCACCTTTTTATATATCAATGAGAGCTCAACCAGTGGCATAGAATGGTCTTCACAATATGATTGGTAAGTGTTCATCTTCTTTCATATCCAAAACTGTGAAATCCATAGGAAAAATAAACTTATTTACCTTGACTAGCACATCTTCAAGAATTTCTCGCAGTCCCTTAATACTCATATCCGCCATTTGTAGAGAAACAAATGTAGGCTTTACTTCTCCAATTTCAAGCTTCTTGTAAACATTATAAGGCATTAAAATATTACAAACTCCTAAATCACATAATGCCATGAAATTAAAATGACCAATATTACAAGGGATATAAAAACTTCCAGGGTATTTTAACTTAGAAGGAATCTTATTTTGCAACTTAGCACTGCACTCTTTAGTTCAACCATATAATACTTCTCCCACCTCCTCTAATTACTAAGAATTTTCGTAATGAACTTAGCATGGATTATAAGGCATCATAAATGGAATATTAATATAAAGTTACTTGAACACATCCAAAAATTTAATCAATTGCTTATCTAATTTAGCATTCCTAAGTCAATTAGGAAAATGTGGAGGAGGAAATTGTTTATTTTCAACATTTTTTTTTATCATAGTTAGCTCAACATTCCCCTTAGATTGCTTGGGTTGACTATATGTTTTTCTCTCCTCTTGGATGAGTGTGTTTTGCTTTTGCTACTCTTTTTTTTTTTTTTTAGCTCTTCTTGCATGTAGAGGAATGTACATGGCTTGTTGAGACTTGAGACATTCGGTTTTAACTTGAGAACTGCTCCCCTTGGNAGGAGGAAATTGTTTATTTTCAACATTTTTTTTATCATAGTTAGCTCAACATTCCCCTTAGATTGCTTGGGTTGACTATATGTTTTTCTCTCCTCTTGGATGAGTATGTTTTGCTTTTGCTACTCTTTTTTTTTATTTTTAGCTCTTCTTGCATGTAGAGGAATGTACATGGCTTGTTGAGACTTGAGACATTCGGTTTTAACTTGAGAAGTGCTCCCCTTGGTTAGATTTGGAATTTCCTCTAGATCTATTTAATGAACTTACTCACCCACACTTAAAGCTCCTTGTAGCAAAGGAGGTTCCACGAGTACTTTTTGATTATTTCCAAATCCATCTTGAATGTAAGAGCATTCTTTCAATTGCTTCCCACTTCTCAAAATAATGGTTTTATAAACTCCTCTAAATTCTTTTCATCTCGCTTTCTTTGAATAACTTGAGATAAATCCTCAACTTGGGTATCAAACTTTTTTAACATCTCTTTGGTTTCTTACATAAAAGCATTTGTATTAGCTATATAGGCATTATAATTTTTAGATATTTTTAATAAAGATTGCTCAAGTAAATATAAAGTATAATAAAAAAAATTGAAATTAAGACTGAGGTTGAGAAGTCTTTTGGAAATTTGAAGATTTGAATTGTTGATGTTGTTGTGGTGGGATTTGATAGATTATTATTTCCACTAGAAGTGTTCACATTACAAATTATCTATTAAGGAAACAAAAGAAGTTTCTGCATGACTGCAACATAAATTGAACTACCTTCTTTTAAATGCATCCCATCAAACCTTGTTCATTTTGCTCACTTTGAACCTGCTAAGTCGACTAAGTGAAGTTTTGCATCATCACCAATATCATCATTAGCTGCTATACATCTATTAAACGTTTTGCAACTTTTGGTCCATCTCCTTTGTGACTAAGTCAAATTTGGCTCAAAAAGTTAACCTGCAGATGCTCAAGGTAGGTCAACAAAGTTTACAGGTTGAATCATATCAAAAGGAATATCAACACAAGACAAGAAATACAAACTCTGTTCATGAAGGTTCCATATAATGGATAATACATTCACATAGTTAAATATTTTTGAATATCTTGCTCTAGAAAAAGAGAAAACAAAAAGAAAAAAAAGTAATACTGCTATTTTGGACAATTTCAAAAAATTACAAAAAATAAAATGTTCACTCATAATTTAGAACTAATTCATCAAAACAAAATTAGTACTTAGACACCAAATCTAAGACTGATGATTATTCACTTTATATGCATTGTGTATGTGTGCATAAAAAATCAAATATGCATAAATTGTAGGTTTGCATCTACAAATATACACAACAATAAACCAAAAATAAGTGCCACAAGTTTTTGACTCCATCCAATCAAAAATTAAAAAAAAATGCTCACTTGTAATTTAGAATTGCATAGGTCATATGCATATTTTTAACAACTGAAGTAGAAGTTTTTACAAATTGAAGTATATTACAAAGTTGGTGAACCAGCTATTTTGCAAAAATATTTTTTATAGATTATAAAATTTTAGTTCCTAATTATGTGGCACAACATCAAGTAATCCATACCAGTTACACTCATTTATTGGCTTGTTTTACCTACATTTAAATTCAACAATACAGCTCCAGTCCAATGATAGAGTAAATGACAAAGTGCTAACCTCTAGTTCAAACTTCTTTGATCTAAGTAATGGGTCTTTGCACAATAGTTCATGCCGCAATAGCCAATTTGCAAGTATTTTGAAGGAAAAGTTAGGAGTTATAAACTAATTACCTTTTCTCATCCTAAATGAACTTCCTGCAAAAATAAAAAAATAAAAATAAAAACATTTATATATCACTGACAGTTTAATATTTTCAAATTCCACAGATGAGATTCAAAATTAAGAGAGATTTTAAAAGCAAACATACAACTAGCATCTGGCTGTTTGACTGAGCAAGATTCCAATTCTGAAACTGCAATTTTTGAAAACTGGCTCTCATATTTTGCAACTCTTCTCCACTCAATTCAATCATTTTACTGCACAACTATAATTAAGCGAAAACCAGCACCATGCAATTTTAAATTATGGATCGTCATAAGCATAAAAAAGGAACAGAGAGACAGAGACACAAATTCTACAACATTATGTTTAAAGTTTGTGTTGCTGTTCAAAGCTGTTAAAACTTGACTTTTAATAAACTATTAGGGATGTGATCATTTGAGCTGGCAAGTCCCCATTTTTAACTCAATCAAAGATTTCAATATGGAAGCATTCATCATTGGAACTTGAGATTGACAAATAAAGTAAATAATGCTATGTGTTAATCAAATAAAGTAAATAATGCTAAGTGTTATTTAGTACAATATCAGTATAGACAGTGAAAATTTCATAAGCAACGGAGCAACCGAGTAAAAAATATAACAAAAAAGAATTTACATGTCTTTTTTATCTCCCAAGAACTGCAAGCAAAATAACAGGGGGAACATTGTTGCAAAAGATGGTTAATTTCTAACATAAATTATTATCTAGGCAGTCACACTTACATAAGCCATTAATCTGCTAAGCAGCTGCTTCAACTTCCTCAATAGTAGACATGGTCACAATGCCTAACCCTCTGATTCTTCCACTCATAGTTCATTTATAAAATATCTTGAAAATGTTGATTGAAAATTTTACATAGAAACAACCTTATCATTAATACATTATTATAGGGCAGGCATTTAATATAAACTAGTCATGCTTTACTACATACTACATGAAAAGTCAATGGCCCTTCATTGTTCTTACCCTGCTATAGAAAGATGCATCCCAAATCTTCATAGAAGGTGACAAGTGGCATTTAACAGAAATTAATTAAGGAAACAAAATACTACTATTTTAGTTAGCTCCAGAATTGTAGAAGTAATTTGGTAAGAGCTAAACAAGTCCAGCCATTCATGTCAAAAAAATGTCCCAAATCAAAAACCAAAACAGAAAGGAGACATACACTTATTCTGTATAGATACATATAGATAATCATTAACAAACTAGTCAATGTAAAATGATTTATACAAAAGTAGTCAAGCTTAAAAATTTAAACAAATGAATCCCTTTTTACAAGTTTAGGTTGGTAAGGACTCAAACTGAGATCATAGATATGATTTTCTAGAATTTTGATGATCTATGTTTCTGTCACATGTCTGTTCAATTGGTACAAAAGGAAAGCAAGTGAAATAATCAATAAGTTGACATTATCTTATTAAAAAAAATTCTACATACTAATTTGAAAAAGAGGAAAAGCTTGTCAATGCAAGTAAGCATCCAATTAAAAATCTAATTTGACAGAAACCAGTACATATAGATTGTTGAAGATGCTTACAGAACCAGAGGTCAAAACCCGAGCATTGTTTCTTGCCTGCCACCAAAGAGATTTTATATTAATAAAAAAATATGTTATAATACTTAATACTTATAACTACAGTATTCTGAGGTTAAATTGAAACGTAGACTAAGAGTTTTCATGTGATGGCCACTATGTTAAATTGTAGGTTTTAGATTTGTGTAATAGATCATAAGTACCAAACATTGTATGATTTATTATTACATCCACATTATAGTACTGAAAATCAATACAAAAAAGAAAAAAAGAAAAAAAATGAAAGCTTTATGCAAACCTGAAATATGACAGAGGAATGAAAAACTGAAGAGCTTGAGTTTAGCTAATCAAAGCCGACTGATCTCATCTAGATTCATTTGGCCAAATTTTCAACATTGCATTTCATAATATAAAAACAATTATTTCAAAGGAATAACTAAGAATAGAAAAATTAAACATCTTATTCCCCTTTTCCTATACGATTTCATCAGTAAACTCATCAAAATTTGAAGCTTAAGCTATATTTATTTTTCCCATTTTCCTCCTAAACCAGTGTTAAAGAAAACTTAGTTAATTACAAAATAAGTACCCAAAAATATTTTAATTGAAACTCTAGAACATCAAATTCAAACTTTTAATTGAAAACAAGAGGATATATATTAACACAAGGTTGCAGACCTAGGAAAGCATAAAATGTTTTAGCAAACTGGGAAACCCCAAAAATTACCTTCCATTGTACATGCCATTATGCAATATTCATATCTGCAACACCAAATCCACACTGAAACACCAAACATAAAATTGAAAACCTACCCGCTTGATGATCTACGTTTCTTGAACCCAACCCCTTGAGCCCACCATGGGCTTCGGCTTGTGGCATAGGCGCTAGTGGTCTTCTTCTTTGTAATAATCATCATTCTTACTAGAGTTTACCCATAGCTGCCAATCCGCAGGCTTGGCTTCAGCTACCCATGGGTTGAAAGGGAAACTGAGAAAATGATCAAATATAGAGAGAGAGAGAGAGAGAGAGAGAGAGAGAAGGAAAGAAAGTGATAAACCAAGCTTGGCCCAGATTTTGCCAGTGGGTTTTACACCGAAGCTTCCACCATTACCAATTCATTCACTGAGCAGAGAAGCCATTTCTCTATCTTTTCCTTTCACGCTTACACACTTACAGAATTGCCAAAAGATAGAGTGAGAAGGCAGCGGAAAGGCTGGGCATGCTTTTTTGGGCAATGGGAGCTGGCCGTTGCCGGCCGGATTTTCGGTGAGAGGCTTCAGTTGCATGGGTTCTTTAAAGAGGGGAGAGGGAAGAAAATGTAGAGAGGGGTCGGGGGAAACATGGGAAGAAGAAGAAGGAAAAAATAAAATAAAGGGATTTTGAAAATTCCCAAATTTTTTAACATATTTGTAATAAAATGAAATACTAATTGTGACAACAAGCTTAAAATTCTGTCACAGTTATGCTAAATGTATGGGCTGGAATTTAAATTTTAAATTTTCCGGTCAAATTGTTTAGCCTCATCTGAATTTTAGATGTAATTGTGACAGAATAACTGTCACAAATAACAATATATCCAAATGTGACGGATATAACATTGTCACAGAATCATTGTAAATTTTATATTATTATTTTTTCATAGAATTTGTGACGATATTTGTAGTTTCCCTCATAGATGAGCTCAAAAAATTTAAATTTTTTTCCCGCACAGGGATTTAGCCCCACTATTCAGTTGAATTTGTGACAGGAAAAAATGCGTGACATTTACCCTAAAATAAATTAAAAATTGTGACGGCCGTTGATAAGTCCGACACTATAAACACCTTTATGTGATGGGTTAGTTACCGTCACAAGGATTTCTGTCACAAAACCCCCATTTTTTTTGTAGTGTTTTTCTACATGAAAGAACGACTAAAAGAATTAGAAACAAGGGGGAAAGGTTCATTCAGACTCGATATCAAGGTTAAGTGTGGTGGCACATAGATTTTTTGAGGCTCAAAGTAAATATCTTGTTCACTAACTCCATTCTGGTAGGTTTTTTCCATTATAAAGAAAATGGCGATGGATCACTACAAAAAAAAATTGGCTTTTTGTGACGGAAAAACTTGTGACGGTAACTTAACCTTCACATAAAGGCATCTATAGTGTTGGACATATCAACGTCCATCACAATTTTTAATTTATATTACTTTAATTGTGACAAAGATTTCTCCGTCACATATTCAACTGCCTAATTGGGAAAAATCTCTTAACGGGAACAAAATTTTGAATTTTTGAATTTTTTCTATGACGAAAGTCACAAATTTTGTCACAGTGTACTTTAAAAATAATAATAAAAAATTCCATTTCCTTTCTGTGACGGTGACTAACCAGTCACAATTGGTCAAAAATTCAATTGTGATGGTTAATTGTAAAAGTTTGGCCTACAAATTGGAATTTAAATGTAAAATTTGCCGGAATATTTTAGAGGAAANTTGTCCATTCTACTTGAAAATTGGCAGGAATTAGCATAATTGTGATAGAAATTTTAAACATTTGCGTCACAATTGCTAATTCAATTTATTAAAAATATGTTAAAAACCTTTCTTAAATAATAAAAATCCATTTATTTATTTTTTTCTTTCCTATTTCCCCCGATCACTCCTTCCCTTTTCTTTCCTCTCCCTTCTCTAGATCAGACATGCCCCATAAAGAACCCACGCAACTTAAGCCTCTCGCCGAAAATCCAGCCACATCCGGCGCCAGCCAGCTGATCCACTGCCCAGAGAAGAATGCCCCGCCTTTCTGCTGCCTTACCACCCCATTTTTTTGGCCTTGGGACTCTGCAATAGCAGGGGGTTTTGGTTCTCAAAGAAGAAGAGTCCTCACTGCAATGGCGGTTTGTCAACTTGCCGTAGAGAGTTTGCTGTGAAGTCTGAAGTCTAACTCAGCGTCCAGTAGTGCTGATTCTCCCCCTATGTTCGTCAATCCTTCAATCGCATGTAAGGTATTGGTCTATTTTGGATTTTAGGGTTTAGGAAATTTGCAGTTGCAGTAAGTTGGAATATATTTGCCAGAAACACTCGCATGCATCCAACATCAGGTACGGTCTAGCGAATTTTTGCTTTTAGGGCTACCTATCCTTTCGGTTGCAGCAACAAGTATTTATAGATTTTTCTGTTTTATTTGGTTTTTCACACTCACATTTGCATCAAGCTTCCCCATGGATACATATTTTTCCCCGTTCGGCAATGTCAAGCATCTTTTACTCAATAGTCATATGTGCTTCACTATGTATAAGGATCAGTATTGGACAGTTATTGTAAGAAAAATAAAGAGTAGAAAAATGGTTAGTCTATGTCTTTTAAATTTATCATATAGTTCCCTAGTTTGTTTTGTTGGTCTATGTGGATGTCAATCAGCATATGATTCCATACATTAAGTACGCTGGAAGTGTTCCCATGCTTTAATGAGAGAATAGCCAAACTTAGTGTCTGATAACTTTTCATTTGCATGATAACATGGATTTTTTCTTTTATTTTTGGGTCAAAATTAGTTTTAGAAGTTGCACTGTTAGTCTTATTGGTTAAATCTGTAGTTTCATTTGTTATTTTTCTCATTGATATATACATTTCCTACCAGTTTCTAGATTGCTAAAATGTAATCACACAGAGAACCGTCTATTGTTGATTTGTTGTAATGTCACAAGATAAAAATTGATCTCCTGTTTATTTTTAGGTTCCACTTGTTGCTGTTAGTGAATCCCTTCCTGAGAGACCAAGAGCGCCAAATTGTCCTGTAAGTAATGTTTTGCACTGTGAGGCAATGGTGTGACTTTTAAGACAGAAAATGGTGAAAGCCATATGATTTCAGGAAGCTATTCTCAAAATAATTTTTCAGATAATGACCATGGATTGAAGAAATCAAATAATATTTTCAAAAAATTTTATCCACTTTTAGTTGAGAAAAGAAAATTACGAAAAAGCTGCTTTTTAATATTTTTAAAAATTCTTTCAATGGGCCCTTAATCTTTCTCTAGATTTCAAGATTTGTTTATGTATTCCATTACTTCTTTTTCACTCATTTGTTGCAGTACTTTCTAAAAACCCAAAGATGCAAATTTGGTTTGAGGTTTAAATTTAACCATCCAAAGGATAATNAGCTCAAAAAATTTAAATTTTTTTCCCGCACAGGGATTTAGCCCCACTATTCAGTTGAATTTGTGACAGGAAAAAATGCGTGACATTTACCCTAAAATAAATTAAAAATTGTGACGGCCGTTGATAAGTCCGACACTATAAACACCTTTATGTGACGGGTTAGTTACCGTCACAAGGATTTCTGTCACAAAACCCCCATTTTTTTGTAGTGTTTTTCTACATGAAAGAACGACTAAAAGAATTAGAAACAAGGGGGAAAGGTTCATTCAGACTCGATATCAAGGTTAAGTGTGGTGGCACATAGATTTTTTGAGGCTCAAAGTAAATATCTTGTTCACTAACTCCATTCTGGTAGGTTTTTTCCATTATAAAGAAAATGGTGATGAATCACTACAAAAAAAAAAAATTGGCTTTTTGTGACGGAAAAACTTGTGACGGTAACTTAACCTTCACATAAAAGCATCTATAGTGTTGGACATATCAACGTCCATCACAATTTTTAATTTATATTACTTTAATTGTGACAAAGTTTTCTTCGTCACATATTCAACTGCCTAATTGGGAAAAATCTCTTAGAGGGAACAAAATTTTGAATTTTTGAATTTTTTCTGTGACGAAAGTCACAAATTTTGTCACAATGTACTTTAAAAAAAATAATAAAAAATTCCATTTCCTTTCTGTGACGGTGACGGTGACTAACCAGTCACAATTGGTCAAAAATTCAATTGTGATGGTTAATTGTAAAAGTTTGGCCTACAAATTGGAATTTAAATGTAAAATTTGCCGAAATATTTTAGAGGAAAATTTGCCTCCCATACAATTAGCATAATTGTGACAGAAATTTTAAACATTTGCGTCACAATTGCTAATTCAATTTATTAAAAATATGTTAAAAACCTTTCTTAAATAATAAAAATCCATTTATTTATTTTTTTCTTCCCTATTTCCCCCGATCACTCCTTCCCTTTTCTTTCCTCTCCCTTCTCTCGATCAGACATGACCCATAAAGAACCCACACAACTTAAGCCTCTCGCCGAAAATCCGGCCACATCCGGCGCCAGCCAGCTGACCTACCGCCCAGAGAAGAATGCCCAGCCTTACTGCTGCCTTACCACCCCATTTTTTTGGCCGTGGGACTCTACAATAGCAGGGGGTTTTGGTTCTCAACGAATAAGAGTCCTCACTGCAATGGCGGTTAGTCAACTTGCCGTAGAGAGTTTGCTGTGAAGTCTGAAGTCCAACTCAGCGTCCAGTAGTGCTAATTCTCCCCCTATGTTTGTCAATCCTTCAATCGCATGTAAGGTATTGGTCTATTTTGGATTTTAGGGTTTAGGAAATTTGCGGTTGCAGTAATTTGGAATATATTCGCCAGAAACACTCGCCTGCATCCAACATCAGGTACGGTCTAGCGAATTTTTGCTTTTAGGGCTGCCTATCCTTTCGGTTGCAGCAACAAGTATTTATAGATTTTTCTATTTTATTTGGTTTTCCACACTCACATTTGCATCAAGCTTCCCCATGGATACATATTTTTCCCCGTTCGGCAATGTCAAGCATCTTTTACTCAATAGTCATATGTGCTTCACTATGTATAAGGATCAGTANCTTCACGTGGTGTGGCAAGGTTTGTTGTTTTGTCCAGTTTTTCAATTTAATTCCACTTCTTGTGTATATATGGGAATAAAAATTTTACTTGCTATATTGTAATTTAATGCCACTTCTTGTGTATATATGTGCAAGTGTGTAACTTGCTCACGGTGATGACTTTTATTATTAGTTAGTAACTTAATTTAATTTCACAGTTGAAAGAAAAAAGAAAAAAAAAAAAGGAGTGAATAGAAAGTTAATACTGGAAAGGAAAAAGATGTGCTTAGTATTGGTATTGCTACTTGTTTTGTCACCTTATATGATCCTTTAATTCATTTTCTTTTCACATTTTCTTTTTAATTGCTTGTTATTCTTTACTTTTTTATTTTTCTCCCTTTCTCTTTCGAAAATACATATTCTTACCCTTTTTTGTGATGATTTTCTAAGCTGAATATCCCAGAAGGAATAACTTATCTTACAAAACTTAGGCAGCTAGATCGTTTTATGAGCCTCCTTGTAAGCCGAAGCCAATCACAATAAGTTAATAGCCTTTCACGAGAAGCATGTTGTGAATTTTGAACACAATCTAAACATATTGTTTTGGTATGTAGATGGTTATTTTTTGAGGGACACATAGTAGTGTGATGTATTGGAAATTTTTTCATTAAAGCATGTAATAGGACAAGTGCTTAGTGAATAATTTTTGAACACTTTATATCAAATGTTTTACTGTTAAATGAATTTTACAGTGTTTGACTATTTATTCTATTTGAATTGTACTACTTACAGATCATATTCAATGGCTTGTGTTTTAATGGAAGAGACCTTATTAACATTAAAATGGGTGAATAAAAAATCTCAGAAAAAATGAACAATTTTAAAACAAAACAAAAAAAAACGCTTATTGTGACGGTATATATTGTCACAGTATGTTTATTGTGACCGTCTACCGTCACAAGACCGTCACAAGACCGTCACAAATATTATATTGTGACGATTCATATCGGTCACGAAATCAATGCAATATATCATTGTTTTCACAAGTGACGGTATATAGATCGTCACAGTATGTTTATTGTGACGGTCTACCTTCACAGATATTATACTGTGATGGACCAAATTTCGTCACTGAAACCTTGC
>QANX01004777.1:10105-61483 GCA_003254975.1 Ochetophila trinervis
TTTTTTTTTTCAATAGAATGGCACTAATGGATATTAACGGATTTTTTTTTTCAATTTTAATATTTATATATATTTTTATGTTTTTAAAAATTAGAATTTTTATGGTATGATTTAATTTTTTTATGGTATTTTTTTTCAATTTTAAAACTTTTTCACATTGATTAAAATAAAGTTAATTTTGTGGCATTGATGAATATAGTAGATTTGATTTGTTTTTCTTCTAATCGGAATGGGAAAAAAATATTTACTCTATTAAAAAATTAAATGCATATTCTAATTGATAATATTTATTGGATTTTATTTTCAATTTAAAAATGGCACTAATGCCAAAATAGTAAATTTTTCCTTCAATAGAATAGCAGTAATGCTAAATTAGTGGATGTTACCTATTTTTCTTCAAATTTAATATTTATATATAATAAAAGTCTCATTACTGCGTGGATTTAATTGTAGTAGTCAACTTTTCACTCTACCTTAAATTGTAATTTTCTACTTATATTAAGTTTTTTTTAATTGTAAACACATATGGCTATGGCGGAAAACGTAGTATTTATTTGTAATATATCTCATCCTAAGCAATACTGGAAGATTAGATGTATGGTTGTCAGGTTGTGGATAACCTCTGGTAATAATGAGCATGGCGAAATTAACATTCTCAAATGGTTTTGCAAGATGAACATGTAATTGTATTATCATTTTTTATTTTCTATCTTAACAATGTATGAGCTTGTTCATTTATTTTATAATAAATTCTTATAGAAAGGAAAATTTCATGCTTATGTAAGACAATACTTTGTGAGAAAGTTTATCAAAATTGTGAAAGATAAAAAAGTCTATGACATAAGCCAGTTATCTCTTAAAGATAATGGAGGTGGATACAAAACAACTAAACATTTATATATGATTGATTTTCAGTGGTCAACTTCTGTTTGTGATAGGAATGAACCAATGTCAATTCCAAACATAGTTTTAATTTTTGTGATTTTGGTGACATCACTGGAAAAGTGGTCGATGTCAAATATTTAGTTGATAATTAAATTTTTAATTTCATTTTAATTTTTATATTTTGTTATTCTCTTTGTTTAATGACAACTATATGTTTGTTGGTACATGTAATCAGTAAAATTTTTTATTATCAAAATTTTATATTTATTATTACATTTGTAATAATAAAATTTTCCGTGCATCGCACGGGTATAATTTAGTAATATTGAATTATTAATGATATTGAATTATAATGAAGATCAAAATGTTTTGATTTATAATATGGAATTATAAATCAAAGATCATAGTAATAAGACTGAAAATTAAAGATCAAAATGTCATTAATATTGAATTATAATGAAGGTGGAACTGATCAAATATATTTTAATTATTATATATATTCTAATTAATCCTGAAAGAAAAATATACTTACTTTCAATTAGTCGGCTTTGAGCTCCAAAGAAAATGAGGAGAAACGAGAGCATCAAAAGCAGGTTAAGGATCATGGTAGTCTTGCTTTTAGCCATGGTAATCTTTTTCGGTTCCTTTTCGGTTCCTTTTTAATTAACTCACTCTTATTGCTAGCTTTTGCCTCCTTAAATCCCTCTGCTAGTGCTTATAGTTGAAAACGATCAATGGAAATTATCTGCATGCAATAAAACAAAGAATATTAACGATATCTTTAATGTAAAAGTAGTCTGACTTTCCTATGCAGCCTAGCTTGTTGTTTAGTTATTCCCAATTTAATATATTGTTTTTTAATGAAAGCTGAGAAAAATAGCTAGGATCGATTACATTTCATATATATATATACAGTCTGTCTCAGCTGGTCTGGGAGTTTCGGGATTCGGAAATGATATTTACGATGGGCTTTTAAATTATGTCGTAGATTCCTTCCAAGACCAAAAAGAAAAAATTCACGACTTTTCAGTCGGCATGATAATATATCCTGTTAAATTGTATTTGTGTCGTATTGTTTTGTATTTATTTAAAAGTTTGTTAAATATTTGTGGTGAACTGTATTCGTGTCATGTCGGTCTATATTTGTATTTTGTTTAATTCGTATCTACTAAGCTTAAATACATATTTAAATGATATGCTAAATTTAAAAAAAAATATATTAGCATACTAAAATTTAATATAATTAATAACTGTGATTCAAAATATGTAAAATATTACAAATTAAAGTTATATTAAATATTTATCGTGGTTAGAAAAATAAAATATGCATTACAATTGTCAAGTTAAAAAATTTAAAATATTATAAAACAAACTAAAATTGTAACTCCAATAAAAGTAATAAAAAAGATAAAATTTTTAACAAAATATTAATATATAAATAGATATAAAAATTATCATTTTTTAATGAAATAAAATATAAATTTTATAATTTCTTTAAAAAAAATAATTAAATTAATATTTTTTTTATCGTGTCTTATGGTGACACGTCGTGTTAACGTATTCCAATCCGTTTTAATCTGTTTTTTTATCGTGTCTTATTGTGTGACACTGATATCAACCCGACCCGATATTCCAGACTCAAATCTATAAATTATCGTATCGTGTAACATTTTATCAGGCATCTTTTCCAAAAAAAAATTATAAATATATTTAAATTGTCATTAAAAAATATGCTAGTGGCAGAACTAATAGAAAAGTTATTAGATAGTTTATTTATGTGATGATAATTTTTAAACTTGTCACTAAAATTGACAATCTTGATAACTAGAGTCAAAATATCCTATTAATAAAATTATTATATTATATATATATATATTAAAAAACTTTAAAATAAAATATATTTATTTTAAAATAAAAATATCCTAAAATACAGCTAGCTAAGGTAGCTATATAGTCATCATGTAAGTTGTTGAAATTCAAACACACCCACACACACACACACATATATATATATATATATATATATTTTTTTTTTAATTTACTGATGTTTTTTTTTGTTGAATAATAAAAGACTTATCTGTAGCGGGGTCATAGGCCCAGAAGGTATTTAGCGAGTGAACCGACCAAGGTATCTTTTTAACCTGATAAAAGTCCGCGATTGGAGCCCGTGTCGCTAAAATCTCCCTCCCTCTCGTACAGTAGCAGCAGAAAAGAGTACTTAAGTCCAAATGGAGCTACCAAAATTCAAACATCTGAATTTACTCATGTTGAATATTGAATAACAGTCCAAAAAAATTTAAGTGGAGCCAACATGTATACTCTTAATTGTAAGTGGGACCGCGTATGAAGTATTTCTCCTAAAGCAGGTAATGATTCGTAGAATTGGCCAAATAGGTAGAATTCAATTTAAATTTTTTTTTTTTTTTGAATAGGTAGAATTCAATATCTCTAATCTTTTTCATTAGGCCAACTGTCATACAATCACTGGGCTTTACTATATTAATTTTTTTGGTTAATCCAATGGACAAAAAGTCAATGATGTATAATTGTATAATTGGTATTAATTATAATCTCTCATCTAATTGATTTTCGCTGTTGCAACCTGAAAACCTTTTTTCTGTTTTACATTTTTGCCCTTATTTAAATGGGAAAATGAAGCTCAGTTTAGTTTTTTTTTTTTTTTTAAAAAAAATCATCTCAAGACGTACACTTGTTACAGGCTTCTTTGGCAAATATTAAAAATTTAAATCCATCCATTTACAAAGTTAGAATTTTTTTATTTTTTTATTACAATTTGAGAAAGGAGAAATTTTTATTCAGATTGAAGCTCGAGCCCTGCAAGTGTATTGCCAGTGGTTTTTACTATTAGATCTAACCTACTAATATATCTTTGATATTAAAATTAAACATATAAAATGATTTAAATACCTCTAATTAATAATCAAAATGCCTAAAAACGAAAGTGTAAAAACACAAAAATAGAAAAAATAAATTAAATTTATAAAAACAAAAATAAAGCACTTGAACATTTAAAGTTTTAAGTTCCATATTATATATTTTCGGGCTTAATTTTTTGTATTTCTTCAACAATTTTTAGATGTGAAGCTTGTTTTTTTTTTCTTTTTCATCCTATGGATTAGTAACAACATTGAATTAGTATCCAATTACTTATTAGGAGGTTAAAACACATTAGGTTTTCCACAAACGCTCAAAAATTATGCCTCTCTCTCTCTCTCTCCCTCCAAAAACCCTAATTTTTGGTTTTAAAAAAAGGGAAATATTATTAGGTACCAATATCTTAAGATAATAAAGTCACCAGCTCCTGGCATTCGAAGGACCAATCAGAGGTCAAAACGCCACTGAGATCTTTTTTGGCAATCCAATTAGCAGTCGCATTAAGGCTCCTTAGGAATAAAAAGAAATGACAAGACTCAATTTACCCTAATTAAATTCTATAATTTCGTCGGGACTAAAGTAATCTACAATTTATTGGTCGAATGCAAAGTACCCTATTATTTATTTATTTATTTATTTTTAGACCAATATACCTTAATTAGACCCCCAATTTCACTAATACTGACCTTAAATCCAAAATTTATACGTCAATTAAAACCCCTAATTTCATTAACCTAAATCCAATACATTCTAAATTATTAAACCTCAATTTCATTAACCCAAATCGAACAAAGTCTAATAAACCAAACTAAGAAGAAAGAGGAGTACAAAGAGCCAAAACCCTAACCCCAACAATGCTCTTAAATGTAAAATGAAAAAAAAAATGAAAAAAAAAACTTATTAACACCGTTGTCTTCTAACTTTTTGGATGTGTGATAATTTGCTCTTCAATTTTTAAATTTAACAGTCATGTTTCTATTAACTCTAAACGTTGCTACAATGCCCATTACCATCATTAACTATTAAATAATGCTTTCTACATGCTTCTCACGTGCAACACCAACAAAGATAGTTTCATCTTTCTCGCTCCATCTTTCTTTTTCTCTCTTTAAAGAGTTTGAAAAACAGAAAAAAAAAAAAAGAAAAAAAAAAAGGAAGCCCAGAGAATTTTAGAGATTGAAAAATTAGAAGAAAATCAAAAAAATCTTATCCAGTGGAAATAATTCCCAAGTTTGATCCATTAAATGTTGAAAAATTCGATATTTTTGTCGAAATTTCAAGAGATAGAGAAATTAATTTCATGTTAAAAAAAAAAAAAAACCAGGTATTTCCACAATATTTCCATCCATGGAAATTTCTTTATAATCTGGTCATGGAAATATAGATTGTTAAATTTTAAAAATATGATATATTTTTATAAAATATTATAGCATGTTTTTAAGTTATAATTATTTATTAATGACATATTTTAACTAATGTCATATAATTAGGCAAATTGAAATTTGAAAACAAAATTGAAACAATTAGAAAAAAATGTAAAACAATGATTATAATTTAAAAAAAAAAGATTATTTTGGCATAAATTTTCAACAAGTTAAAAAAATTATTTGATTAAAAGTTTAAAACTCACCTCACATAATCATATAAGATATAATTTACAATCATGCTACACAAAATGAGGATAATGGAAGTACAGAAGGTGGGCCAAGAATTGATGCTATAGGAAAAGATTATGCGCGTAGAGAAAAATGTACAATGGAAATATCACAACAACAACAACAAGATTCTTTTTTTTTTTTTTTACAAATTTTGGATCAATAAGGATTTAAAGTGAATATAACCCTTATTTAATAGATAGTTATGGAATGTCATCAAATAATAACTCATGGATACATTCTCAAACTCAACCATCAAGTGTTAACAATTATGAACAGAGTCAATCAACGTCATATCTATATCATAACTATTAGCAAAGACAATTACATAAAATATTATATCCATATGGTTGACATATTAACAATTACATGCAAAACTATCAAAGAGATGTGCCTTTTAATCAATATTTCTCTCAATACACAAGTAGAAATGAGGATGAGAAAGATAGTGAAAATTTTCAACAGCCAAAAAATTTTATGTCGTATTAACTCATATTTAAGTAATTATGTACTTGTATTATTATTAATATGATTAATGAATAATTCATTATTAATTATTAACATTTTTGTTCATATCAACGAGTAATATAAGTTTTTTAATTATGATAAATATGATTTTCACTCAATTTTTTTCAATTTTTATAGTTAAATTGATAAAGTATTTAATAAATAAGCATATCTTGAAGTTTCATTAAAAATTTCCATCTTTTTTTTATAAATTTCTATCATTTTTTTCATATTTTTATCGATATCAATATTCTGTCAATAATTCTATCGATAATTCTGTATTTTTGACATTTAATATTTCCGTCGATACCAATATTTTCATTTTTAGATCCATGTAGGTAAGTAATTCTCCAAAAAATCATTAACATTGTTTTTTACATGACAATATTTTTTGATTTTTATCTGATTTTTAAATCCTTGTAATCATATGTTCTTCCTTTTTTTATTTTCTTTTGTTTTTCAAATCTTTTAGAGAGAGAAAGCTATCCATATTGGTGTTTGTGGTGAGAAGCACATGGAAGAGAAAACGACATTATTTAGCAGTTGATGGTAAAAAAGTACTATGGCAATATTTAGATTAATAGGGGGCATGAACACCAATTTGAAAGTTAAAGGGCAAATGGTTACACACCTCAAAATTAGAAAGGCAACAATGTAAATAAACCAAAAAAATAAAAATAAAAAGTAAACCCAAGAGAGAAAGAGAAGGAATGGTTGCTAGTGTAGTAGTAAAAAAACAACTCCTTGTGCAACTTCAATGAAATGGAAAGGATAGAGGATCAAATAATTATAAAGGGGAAGGGATGCATTTATGCAGATTTCAACCAAAATTTGAAGGTGTATTCTGGGTTATTTTTGTTAATTTTAATAGTTTCAAATGGAAATAAATACAAAAAATTCTAATTTAAAAAGAAGAAAGGTGTGTTTCGATCGCACGCCCTAATGAATATGGACGAAAGAGGCATAGCAACTAGACCTGGCAAATTTTAACACGACCCGTTAACACGACACGTTTTTAACGGGTTTGGGTCTAGCTGAAACGGGTTGGGTTGATAACGGGTTGACCCGTTAAGAACCCGTTAAGATAACGGGTTTTAACGGGTTAACCCGCGAAAACCCGTTAAACCAGTTAACAACCCGTTACTGTACAATGGCATTTTTGTAATTTAATTAAAAATAATAATCCCTAATTACCTTTACCAGTCCACGGTCCACCCCCAATTCTCAACCCCCAATTCTCGAAGGTTCTGCACTTCAGCTTGCCTCCGCCTCCCTTGCTTCTCCCAAAAGCTCTGCGTCTCTGCCTCCCTCAACTGTGCGAGTGCGACTCTACCTCTGCTTGCCTCCGCCTCTCTTGCGTCTCCCAAAAGCTCTGCGTCTCTGCCTCCCTCAGACTGTTCGAATCTGCCTCTGCTTGCCTCCGCCTCCATTGCGTCTCCCAAAAGCTATGCGTCTCTGCCTCCCTCAGACTGCGACTCTGCCTCTGCTTGCCTCCCTCAGACTCTCACCCTGCGTCTCCCAACCCAACTGACCGTTCCTTCCTGCCTCTGCCGGCGGCTAGCCTCCCTGCGTCTCCCAACTGACCCAACCTCAAATTTTCTTGTGCAGTCGGAGCTTGTGCAGCCGGAGCTTGTGCACTGCGGTTTGCAAATTCAAACTTGGTGGGTTGTTCAATTAATGTTTCTTATGTTGTTGGTATTTGATTTATTTCTCTGTCTGTTTTTCTTTTTTGTGATATATGGAGGTTTCTCGTTTGGTTACTGGGAAACGGTGGAAAACAAATAATTGGTAACAATTATAATTGCTTTTGTTGAAGAAATGCAAACTTGCTTTTGTTTACATAGTTGAAGAAACTTGGTGGGTTGTTCGATTAATGTTTTTTATGTTATGTTGTCGGTATTTGATTATATGTTTTCCTTTTTTGTGATATGGAGGCATCAATCGTTTTGTTGGAAGTTTACCCCAACATCCATAAGGCATATATAGTAAAATCGTTTTAGTATATATGTGTGTATGTTATTGTTGCTGAGAAAACCTCTTGTAGGTAAAACCTAGCTTGAGGGAAAGTTGAAGATATAGGGGATATGCTCCATCTGTTATGTGCAAAAATCATCCTTAATATCAAACAATTTCAATAGAATTTTTGTATTTTTAGCTCTTGGGAATAGAAACATCTCTAATTAAGAAATTAAAGAAGTTAATGTGACTGCAAAATTTCTTTTATATATATTTATGCCTTTAATTCTTGCACATTAATTATCTAGATTTGATGCCCTACGTACAATACAACTATATATATACATTGATATTTTAGACTCTTAATTAGCTGGTAATTAATGACACTATATATGCTACTTTACTGTATATAGAACTTGAATGTTAATTAGATATATGCCAATTTTCAAACTTTATAAGTTAAGAAATCATGACGATAATTTTAAGAACGAATATATAAATCCCAACATTACATGTGGAGCTCTCATTTATAGATATATATGCATGAAAAATTGAAAACTATGGTATACTAGATGAAATATTACAAACTACTGTTATACATATTAGAAGCTCCTCTATCCGATCCACCATGTGCAAAAAAAAAAAAAAATATGAAAAAAGCAAACAAGAATTGGGCAGAAAGCTGGTCCAAATGACCAGATCCTGGATAGGCTTTGCTTGTAAAGTTTGCATGCAAGACAGAGATCCTCTGTGCACTTGACCTGTTTATTCTTTGATGAAAATAAATAAGATTTATAAAATATAAAAGCTATACAACAATAGAACTGTTTATTTTTTTTTTATTTTGGAGATTCTCTTTTGATTTTGATAAGTGATCACAGGTAGCCAACAAACTGGAAGTTTCACAAGAAAGTAAAAAAAAAAATGAGCCAGGTAAATTCTTTTTCAATATGTTTTTTGTGTTTAAAAAAATTTAAAATTTTGCATTTACAGTATTTTAAAATTTGTTTTGTGTATATATGGCTGTACTGTAGGTTGCGTCAATTGATATTACTGATGATTCTGTGGATGTTTCATCTGGAGAAGGCATTGTTGGAGACCTAGAAACAAATTCTCCTAGTAGGAAAAAGGCTAAAACGCTTTCGCTTCAAATAGGTAAGAAAAATCGCAAATTAAGATCTCCTGCTTCGACTTTATTTGTTGAACTAGAATCTCCGGTGGATGGGAAGAAACGTGCTAAGTGCAAACAATGTGGAGTAGTATATCTTTGTGATAGTAGTCATGGGACGGGTAATATGCTTAATCATATGAAAAGTTGTCCTAAAAATCAACAACGTGATACCATGCAAATGCTTTTATAACAATCTAAAGGGAATATCTTATCTATATCTCCAAAATTTAACAATGAGGTATTTCGTAATTTAGTGATAGAAGCCATGATTAAGCATAATTTACCTTTCAACTTTGTTGAATATGAAGGAATAAGGAAGATATTTGAGTATGTTTCTCCGGACCTTAAGTTGCCTTCTAGAAATACTGCTAAAGCATTAACTTTAAAGATGTTTAAAAATGAGAAACAAAAACTTCAAGATTTATTGAATTCAATTCAAGGGAGGGTATGTTTGACATCTGATTTGTGGTCTTCTGTAACTAATGAAGGGTATCTTACTCTCACTTGCCACTTTGTTGACAATGAGTGGAGGTTACAAAAAAGAATTTTGAATTTTTGTCATATGCCACCTCCACACACCGGTGTTGCTTTGTTTGATACAATTAATTCGATGTTAGGTGATTGGGGCATTGAGAAGAAGTTATTTTCCATTACTTTGGATAATGCTTCTAATAATGATTTGTTTGTTCATGTTTTACAAAATCAATTGAATTTTAGAGGTGTACTATTATTGGAGGGTAAATTGTTTCATGTTCGTTGTTGTGCTCACATTTTGAACTTGATTGTCAAAGATGGACTTAAGGAAATTGATGATTCGGTGATAAAGATTCGAGAGTGCATAAAATACATTTAAGCTTCGGAATGGAGGAAAAACAAATTTTTAGAGTGTGTTACACAAGTTGAGATAATGGATAATAGGAGAGGTTTGAGACTAGATGTTCCCACTAGATGGAACTCAACCTATCTCATGCTTGATAGTGCACTTTTTTATCGCCGACCATTTTTTAATTTGGAGTTGACCGATTCTAACTTTAAGTTGTGTCCTTCTTTGGAAGAGTGGAATAGGATAGAAAAAATTTCGAAATTTTTGGGTTGCTTTTATGAGGTCACCACTTTGTTTTCTGGAACAAAGTACCCTACATCAAATATATTCTTTCCTAAGGTGTTTATAATCCAACATAACATCAAAGCAGCTGTGGAGGGGAGTGACAGTTTTTTGAGAAAGATGGGAACTTTAATGAGCTTAAAGTTTGAAAAGTATTGGTCCGAATATAATTTAGTTCTTACTATAGCTTGATTTTAGATCCTCGTTATAAAATTCAGTTTGTTGAGTGGGCTTATACAAAGCTCCATGGTAAGGATTCCTGTGAGATGGAACGTGTACGGGATACACTAAACTCTCTCTTTGATGCTTATATGAAAGAGTTTTCTCATCCCATCAACACAAACACCACTATGACAGATACTTCTACCCAAACTGAAGCAAGAGAAAATATTTTTGAGGTAAATTATAAACCAAAAAATTTATCTTTTGAATAGTTAGTTATAATATTGTGTGTTATATATTCTAACTAAATTATTACTTTTACATGTTGTAGGATTTTGATATGTGCTACAATTATAGCTCTTCATCCAAAAAATCTGAGTTAGATAAGTATTTGGATGAAGAGAAGTTTGATAGAAAACAAGAGTTAGATGTCCTTAATTGGTGGAAAATAGAACAACTTCGATTTCCAATACTTTCTCATTTGGCTCGTGATGTTTTAGCAATTCTTATTTCAACAGTTGCATCTGAGTCTGCTTTTAGTATTGGTGGTCGTGTTTTGGATCAATTTCGCAGTTCACTAAAGCCAGATGCAGTGCAAGCTTTATTATGTACAAGAGATTGGCTTTTTGGCAAAGGAGGTAATTTACATTTATATATATATATATTACTATTTTTCTATTTTTTTAACATGAATATTTTTAATTTTATTATATATTTAGTTTTAGATGATACCATCCATTTAGAAGAACTCACAGAAGATGTCATTGCATTGAGTGTTGAACAAGCTAAATCAGGACAATGTTCTAACACATTTTTTGTTGATGATTAGAGGTATTGAAATTTGAGTGATATGCATTATTTAATTTTTTTTATATTACTTTGGATAATAATATGCAATTTAACTTGTTTTTTAGATGCTTTGAAGTTGTGCTCAATATGTCACTCATATGCATCGGAGTGTATGCAAAAAATGAAAATGTAGTTCGAAACTGAACATGTTTGTCTTATTGTTATTTTAAATATTATTTTAGATTTTTATTTTTGGTTTGTAGAAGAATTTAATTATTATGTTTGTATGGTTTGTTATGTTTTTAACATATATTAATTATTAAGTATGTTGTTTTAATTTTTATTTTTGGTTTGTAAAATGATACAAATATTTATTTTTGTTTGTGCTTCATTATTTTTTAGTATGAATTATAAATTATAAGTTGAATATATTTTTTCATTTTTTTAAAAATAATTTTGAAAATAAGTTTAACGGGTTCACGGGTTGGGTAACGGGTTATACTATAATTTTATGAATGGGTTTGGGTTTATATATTTCAACACAAATGCTTAACGGGTTGGATTTGGGTAAAATAAATTTGACACGAACACGAATACCACACGACACGAACATGACACGACACGACACGTTGCCAGGTCTAATAGCAACTATGCCTAGGAGTGTACATAAACCTGATAACCCAACCAAACTCGCACGGTCCAACCCAATTCACACGGTCCAACCCAATTCAACACAACCAACTGTAAAAAACTGAATGTTGGGTGCAGGTTCGGGTTCAGGTTAAAATATATCCAACCCAGCATAATCAAGTCGGGTGTCGGGTTAGGGTGATAAAAACCTGTGTGACCCCGACCCGCCCCGCCCCGCCCCGCCCTCAATTAAGTTTTTTTTTTTTTTTTTACATTTTGTTGCCCTAATGGCCTAACATATCACATTGCCGCGTTCTTCTTCTTTTCTGCAAACTTCATTACTTCAAACAAAAAATTCAGTCACATTGCATTGCATTGCCGCTGCCGACACTCGACAGCCACATTCCGTTCTTCTTCTTCTTTTCAGCAAAGTTCTTCTTCCTTCGCACAGCCACACTACCGTCGCCGACCCTCGACAGCCTTTCTCTTTGCCGTCTCCAACAGCCTCCTGCTTGCCGCTGCCAACAGCCTCCTCCTTGCCGCCGCCGATAGCCTCCTCTTTGCCGCCGACAACATCAGTCTTCCTCTCCTTCTCTTTGCCGCTGCCGATTTACATTGTTAGATATTTCCCCCAAGTATTGTCCCATTAGTTATACATTAACTTAAATTAAAAAAATTATATTTGTAAATTAGCTATTGTTTGATAATCTCTAATGCAGTTTGCCGTTGTCTTTCTCTGCTTGCTACGTATATATATGGTTATGGTTGTCAAGTTTGTTAGTCTACCTCTTTATACTTATTTTGTATCGATTAAGATATTATAACTATGGAAAATAAAATTTTAGCAGAGAATTTTGGTATACATGCAAACAAAATTATGTACTATTTTTCTTTTTGAAAGTGAAACAAAATTGTGTACTAAATCAAAGAACTTAATTCATTAATGAGATATAAAGCTTCTCTGTCATGATGGAGTACTGCAATCAATAAAGGATTGGGGGTACTTATCAGGTCTGCGTTAGTTTAATTAATTTGTATTAAGTTTTAATCAATAGAGTTGGAAAACCCTTTTTCATTTTTTGTTGAGTTTGTCAGGAAAATTTGTAGACTGTAGAATTTTAAAGAACTAACCCGATCAACACGACCATACTAATCTGCACTTTATAGGTTGGATTGCATTGAATTCATTTTTTTATTCGGGTTAAACTGGATTACAATATAATAAATCCGAGCTTTATCGATTGGATTGAAGTTTTTTAATAATTTGGCCAACCCAACCTGTATACACTCTTAACTATACCAATCTCACTTAACTAGTATTATTTGATCCACCTCAACAAAAGACTTGTTATAAGCCTTTGAGATATTAAAAACTGTATTTGATGAGTTAAATATGAATTTAATGGTATATTAAACTCTAAAAGAGTAAATTGAAACTTCCCATAGACCAAGTAACCATTAATAGAGTTCAAAATCTCGAAGCAATTCAAAAGTTAATAAAAGATATTTTAATTGTTTTTTATATATAGGACAATTGTGATAGTTTCGTTGGTCTTGACTTTAGAGTTTGTATATATATAATATAGCCAGGTCATAGTAAAATATATCTGATAAGTTTAAAATATAAAACATCACTAATTTTAATAGATTATTAATGACGGTTTATATTTTAAAATTATTATGTATACCTTACATAACATAATTGATATATAATATCATTAGAATTTTACGCAAGAGCATTTTCAATAACTTTATACATTGTTCAAAAAATATTAATGCATTTGATAAATAAACAATATTTTAAAAAAATTTCTTTCAACAATTCTGTGCAAAACCTCTGCTAAATTAATGCGGTGAAAAAAAAAACAGACAATGTGACATTCTACTTGTGGATGGCCAGTTAAACATGCTAATTTAACTACTTATTAAATTTTACTATATTTTAGTAATAAAAAGCATAACTTGATTGAGATTTTCTCGTGGCATCGAAACCAATATTGGGATTGAATTGATTCTTGCACAGCTCTCTTCTCTCTGTCTTTGCACTGTCTATTTCTCAAATATCGATTCCCAATCGCTTTTCCAAATCGCTGGCGTTGGAGAGAGAGTGTGTGACTGTGTGTGTCTCTTAAAATATATATATATATATATCAGAGAATGGGTCAAAACCTTATCGTTGTATCCTCCAAATCGATATGTGCACAAAACCAACCCTCTTCCTCTTCCTCCTCTTGCTTTTTGTTTTAATTTCTTGTTTTGTTTTAGTTTGTTTAAGGAGGAGGGTTTTGATTTTTTTTGACACCCAGCGTTTGAAGGGCTATTGTTTGGTTGGTGGGAGAAAAGTCTGAATAGAGAGGAAAGTTGGATTTTAATATTTTTTTTTTAAATTTCTTTGTTTGTTGTCAGGGACCTATTTTTTTTTTGGGAAGAAGAAAACAACCAAAAAGAATAAATAACATTTGAAGCTTAGGTCTCAATTTTTGCTCAAAACGAAACTGTTATTAGGTATTTCATTTTTATTAGATTACACACCAATTATTCATATCCAACAAATAGAAACATAGGCGAGTAATATATTACACACTGTCAATTATTCATATCCAATTAATAGAACCATTGGAGAGTAACATTTAATTTGATTATCTATTAAATAAATATTATACTATATAAGCAGCAAAAGTCATAAAAATTTATGCCATATAAATTTTAATAGACAAAAATGCTTTTCACATTTTAACATTGTTAAGCATAGTTTTTGAAGAGAATTTGATTACAGCATTTGTACATATTATGTACATTCTTGATATGATTAAATCTTCATGATCAACTTATGCAAAGGGACCATATAGGAAAAAAAGAAAATTAAAATTTCAATCACCTGATTACTACTGGCTATCACAAAGATTTTATTCATTGCTATTTCCATATTTAATTTTTTTTTTGGAAAAATAATATTTTAATAATATGTCATTATTTCTATGATGCGGTCACATCCTTATCATATTAAATATATATTAATTTATTTTCTGGAGAAGTCTCTTAGATTTTTGCTATAGAATTTCAACTCTTACATAAGGATGAAATATACACAAGGCACTTTACAGTTCCACAATTTTAATAAGAGTTTTATTGTTGATTTTTTTCTCATTTATAAGCTAATGTTAATCAATTATTAATTAACATTATCCATTATAGATAATATTACAGCATTTATAGATCAATATTACTTATCTAAAAAGAATATATTATTCATTTTTGCATTAGTGTTGAGAGTTTCGTCACTAAAACCCTTATTGTAGGTCTCATTGAATAATTTTTTAGCACGTTAATATTTTTGCTATAAAACTCATATGCTGCGCTCCATAAACTTTTTAACAAAGACATTTTTTTCTTGAATTTTTAATATAGATATATTTTTTATTTTGGATTTTATAGCATTTAAAACAATTGAGTTTAAAAAAACTAAAAAAAATGTTATACAAAACACAACATCAATTAGACTCCATAAGTTCATCAGTATTTAATAAAAAAAGAACTAAAAAAATCAAAGGAAAAAAAATTCATCAGTTAGACTCCATAAATTCTTCAACAATTGAGTTTTATAGCAATATGCTATATATATATATATATCCAAAGCATATGAGCCATGATTTCTTAATGAAAATCCAAAACCCAGTACAATGGAAAATGTGGCTATGCAAAAACTTTTCTTGGTAATGAGAGATTCAAATTTGTTCACTCCTATTATTCATTAATTTTATTTCCTCATTTTTCTACGTTTAGGTGGTCTTGCCATCAGTACAAAGCCATTGACCAATGAAGAGTGAAGAGCAATTGAGGCCGGGGTTGATTGAATCAAATAAGGGACTAGTCAAGTTGAACATCTGTGCTACCTCAAAACATGTGTCTCCGCTTAGTACACCGTACACCGAATCACATTGCAGAGCGGGTTTCGGATCCAGGATTCCAAATGCTTTATTTCAACATTAAAACAGAAAAATATTTCAATACTTATATGTATGTGTATGTGTACGTATCGAATTTTATATATCTAGGAAACTGAAACTTTACAATGTATGCTATATATATAATGCCATGAGTTAAAATAATATACAAACTTACATCCAAAAATTCGGTTTTCAGCTTCAGAGAAAATGAAGAGAAGAGAGAGCATCAAAAGAGAGTTGAGAAGCATGCTAGTTTTGCTGGTAGTGTTGGCCATGTCTACCTTTATCTTTCTTTCTTTCTCGATGACGTCGAAATCTCTCTCTTCTCTGGGTTTTGAGGTTCTTAATACCTCCTATTTTATAGTAGAAAATGGATGACAACTGGGAAATAAAAACGACCTGTAAATAAGCCAAGAGAGTCCATCGATAATACTAATATTATTAGCTGGCTATTCTATGCAGCCTGGATAGTCATTGTTGCAAGTTATTGTTAATAAAATATAACCAAAACTGCAAAAGGGTTCACAAAGACGAAGAAATTCAGTGGTTTACTTAGATATGCTCTTTTAAGGAACAAAGGAAAGAAGTGAAACAAAGTTATTAGGGAAGACAAATTGATACAATCCACATTATAGCCTCTGTTAATAACAAAATGAATAGCCGTACGTAGGGTGGCAATCCTTAATGGTATAAACAGGTTGAGATCCAATGTATATTTTTACATTCAACTGGTATAAACAGTTAATGGAAATGATTGTCGTTGGGCAACTTTGCATAATTAATTCTTAATAAACCGACCATGTTTAAGCTCACCTGCACCAAACACCCAATTTTGTATTCGTTGTGTTATTCATTACATTTGGAAATGGTTCGTCAGTGTAGGACATGTCAAATATGCACTCTAGCATGGTGGAACTGCTGCTTATGGCTCAAAAGTTTGGAAGAACCTTTTCGAGCCTCAAATCACACTCGAAAACGATTGCTACCGATAGAATATTTTAGTTGAAATACCTCTCTACTTAAATAAATAAAATGCCATTCCAAATGGGAATGCACCACCATTACATTTTCTTCTTCTATTTATTATCTTGCAAAAATAAATAAAATGATATCAACAATAATGTCAGCTTGGTTGTCCTTGATAATTCTAGAGAGATCAAAACAAGTGGAAGAAAAAGAAAAAAAAAAATTGTGTAGGAATAAAGTAACGTATAATGATAAAAGGTAAAACTTAAACAATACTGAGCAGAAACAAGAGAATGCAAAGCGGAAAGAATTTTATGCCTCAGGCTCTCAACTATGCATTTTAGGTGAACGAATCCAAATAGCAATGCATGCATATTAATGAGAATACTCCACTAACCTACGACTTTAGTGATTTGCATCCCCATAAAACTAGTTTTATTATTGACAGGAAGAAACAAAATCACTTTATCTACAGGTAGGTGTCAAGCCGAATTTAGAGTACCCCAAATTATAGGAGACTCACCAATCCAAATTCTTTTTACATCAAAGTATAGTGGACTGTCCTAATCATTTCTTCGGAACATCTTTTAGGTTACAAGAAACATAAATTTACCAGAGTATTACACTGTATATAGATTTTTGTTCAATCGCAGAAGAGCATCTGGAAGGAAAGAAGCACTGGTCTACGCCGAGTCCACACCTTCAACCTGCTGTCGAGCAAGATATCTTTCTCTCCGCTCCTTCTGTAAAAACAATGATAGAAATGGAACAAATCTATAAAATTAATTATTCCGAAAGGAATTCATTATAAATTAATCGACAAAGACTCACCCATTCATCTATTACAAGCCCTTCCCCAATAATTTTTGGACCTGCATCTTCTGGGGGTTTTTTGCGTGCTTCAAGGGCAGCATCCGCATCAGCCAATTGGCGCTTCAATTTTTCCAAAGCCTTGGAGAATTAAAAAAAAAAAAAAGTGTAAATCTCTTAAATGTGAATACCATTCAAGTGAAGAACAGATTCTTCTACTCGCATTATATGTAACAGACTAACTTATAACACTTACTCCACTGGGACGCTGTGGATCAATAAAGACAACCCGCAATATCTGTTCTATGGCCACTTGCAACTTTTGCTCCTCAAACTGTCCCAATAAAGAAGATCTAAAATTACTTTTCGAGCAAGACATGTAAAAATAAAGAACATCTAATATTACTGTGGCAACATCAAGTCAAAAGAATGCGCCCATCTTGCATTTATAAGCAACAAAATATAATGAACTAAATAAAGACCAACTGAGATAAGAGAGGAAAGAGAACCAAAAAGAGAGATTTACTGCATCCATTACGCAAACAATAGGCAACGCAAACAACATTTAATACATCCTACCAAATATGAATAATTTCTCTCCACAACAAAATATCAAAAATCATGAGTCCAATATAAGCAGCAGTTTCCAGTTTTTCATCCAAACAAGATATGCTCAGCCCCATATATGGCATGATATAAAACATCCCAACCAAAAAAATTGAGAAAAGACTCACCAAAAGTGATTACAAGTTAACTTTATAATATTTCAGAATAAGGGTGTATTGAACGCACCAGCTCAGGTACATAATCCATTGCTCCTTTCACCTTCAAGCTCATGATTTTAAACTTAACCTTGCTCTTCTGATCTACCAGTTTTTCATTATTCTCAGGAAACTCCACAAACTTGAACACTGTTATATCCATTTAAAAATTAAAACCAACAAAATAAACTTTGCCATAAAATTTAGTCTTAAAACTTGTAAGTAAATTGAATCTAAAAATGAAAATATTTATGCAGATTGAAACTGAATACACAAACAGATTATTACCTGTTGCTACAATAGTCTCGCCAGGAGCAAGAATGGCCCCTGGAGGTCGCATGAAACAACTTTTTGGTTCAGTTGTTTGAAACTAAAGCAATAAAACCAAAAAACTAATTAGGTCTAAATTAGTAGGTACAGAATATCAACTATACTATGCTCTATGCAATCTCTAATATACAAGAGAATGATAAAAGAAACAGCTATAGGATATACCTCCTGATTTTGGGGAATATTTTTCTATAAACATGCATGAAACCCTTGTTTTGAGGCATAATAATGAACTAACCTATAAGCATTGAAGACGAAATCGGAAGCTACGCAATAAGAAGAAAGAAAACATAAAAACTTGTGCACATACCTTGAATGCTACATGGGACTTGGTTGTGTTCTTAATTCTAATGGCACTCCTGACCTGCTTGCCAGGTTCACCTTCAAATGAAAATAATTTATAAATAAAAATTATTCAATAATCATCAAGCAAAAACATGAGAGCCCCATCAAAAAAAAAAATGGTTACACTGAAAGAATATAAATAAAAATAACGAGCACACACACCCAAAAATAAAAGCATTAAGGTTCCACAATTCATGAAAGCAATCACATGTGTGTGTGCACTTATACATGCAAACATATGTGGCAGACACAACAAAAACCCCAATACACACTCTTGTATGTGCAAACAGAGCAACACACAAACAAAAACAAGTTTTGCCCATTTGAAGATGTAAAGCACCCTACTATGAAAAACACCACAGACGCATAAGTTCTTGTCTGTTTTACATTAAATAATATATAAATGGGTAGACTATGCATGCATTTTTCAATGTAATTTGACGATGTCATAGACTCATAATGTCTTCATTATTAGGCCATTTTCAGATAGAAAGATCTCAGACATTTTTCTGTAGGAAACTTCTTTAGTTTGTCAACCTCAGCCCATTTAAATAAATTTGATATTTAGAAGGGGTTTTGAGTTTTTATCATTTAGGTGTTGCCAAAGTGATTATGAGCATAGCTTTGATTCTACAAATAAGTTTTCCTTCAAATACATCGTTAGCATAAGACAAGGCTTTGCATATTCACCCTATATATGTTACCATATAATTATTAAATATACAAATGAATGAATAATATATCATGTAGTTGTTCAACTACATCTGTATTTTTAGCAGAAAAAAATAGTACTGCTTGATTAGTGAAAAAGTATTACACCACGTGCTAAGAAAATTACGTTTTGAACTAAGTTTTTCATAAAAGATTCCCATGAATTTGTTACCCAAAAACAAAAGTGGACAAATATATATATATATATGCATGTATATATATGTACACGCTCGACTATCTATTTTTATAGTATCAGCAAAATTATAAACAATCTTCAAAACAAATTTATAAATTGTATAACAGATTAGGCAACAAATTACTATTTTATAACAAGATATATCTTCAGCATTTCCAATCTCATACGTCTAATTTGGTCAATTAAGCTAACAAATTCAGCTCACAAGTACTCAAAAAATAAAAATCATACATATAGACTTCATTGAGAGATCAAGGCCCAAATCAATTAGATCGCACGCTTAAACAAACCCCAAGCGCACCAAAAAGAAATCTACAACAAACTAAAATAAATAAATATCCACAAAACTAATATTAGAAAAAAAAAAAAAAAAGAGCAGGACTAAGACGTACAAGGAAAGTAGAGCTTAGAGGAGGGATCGAGCTTGAGGCGACGCCGAGTGGGAAGCAAAGACCTTGCAACCGAGGAAACGGAATTCGAGGCTTGTGGATTGGAGCCCTCGACGTGCGAGCTATGGTGGTGAACATTGTGCGAAGTGGATGAAGACGACGTCGTAGTATTGATGGTGTTTCCGGATTGCCGGAAAGGAAGCTTAAAGAAGCCCCAAACTTTACTATCGGACGGCGATTTCTCTTCAGCTATAGCCATCGTTCCAGATCCCTAAGCCAACTTCAAGAGCATTTGGCAAAGTCAACCAACCGGGTGTACGAAACTCTCTGTGTACTCTCAAATTCACGCTCTCCGGTCTGCGTTATTTTCCGACTATCGACAGCGAAGAGCTCGGTGATGATGAGAGGAAGTTTTTGGGGCAGGTCGGAACTCAGGTTCAGGAATTAATAGAATTTGATCACACTTGGGTTTCACATCCGGGCATTAGGTTCGCCTTTTATCGGTTTCATTCATCGCTCTAGACGAGGCCTACGACACCGTTTAGTGTGCTTTTTTGACATGTCGAAACAAATGGGTTTGAGCAAATTGGGGGGATTTTTTTCATTCGCTAAAAGACAAGCCGTTGACGTTAGGCTGTGGAGTTGACTTGGGGGGGAGAATCAGTGCCTTTTTCTTGTTTGGTAGTTCGAGACTTTGGGGCTTTTTTTTTTCTTTTTTTTTTTTTCACTTTGGGGCTTATTTGCTTTTAAGGGTGGATGTTTTTTTTATTTTTTTGGTGGAAATTGTCTTTTTTCTTTTTTCTTTTTTGGGCTGAAAACGATTCAATTAAATATAATAAATGGAATGTGAATGCAAGAAAATTTTGATTGGTATAATAAGTTTGGGCTTAGGAGTGGTCAGTACTCATCTTTTTTTCTTTTTCCTTTGAAATTGTCAATACTCATCCCCAAGGGGACAATCTTTTTATATTCCGAAAGTACTCTACTTTTTAAATACAAATATGTGAGATTTATATCATGTGGTATCTCTTAAAATTCAATACATGCTTAAATGCAGAATTGCAATCAAATAATTTAGCATCTATATTATAAGTTTTACACATATTCATAATTGTATTCATTAATCTAATAGTTAGAGTATTTATCTCCATATATTAGAGATGGGCACGATCCAGTTTGGTTGGTCTTTTAACCATTTTTTTACCAAACTAAGAAGTTCGGTTTAGTTTTGAAGACAAACCAAAAATTGTACATAATTGAAAATTAATCGATCCAAACAAAACCAGTTGGTTTTAGTTTTGTCTGTATGTTTGGGATATATTTAGTCACTTCTAATATATTGAGATTATGATTTAACGATGACCAAATCATAAGAATAGTCATATTTCCAATTTTTTTTTAAATATTAAATTTTAAAAAACATTTAAAACGGGTGATATGACATAATTTAAATAAGGTTTGATGATCAGTCAGTTCGGTTGGTTACTGTATTTTAGCATAAAAAACATTTACGGAACTGATATTTTTGGTTAACTATATTTAAAATCAAACCAACCACCAACTATGTGTAAAACCGAACGACCAAACAACATTGGTTCAGTCGACTTTTTGGTCCAGTTTGATTTTCACCCACCCCTACCATATAGTGATGATAATCTAATTCAGCTTTTTTCATTTACCTGTAAAACAGAAGCAGTACCAATGAAAATAACAGTATGCTACCCATTCGCATCTCTCATGGTTAAAACTTGTGGTAACCCTTGCACCATATCATACTGTTTTATATAGACAGCAGTCACGTGCTAGTTACATGACTCATCTCCACTAGAAAATTGGAGATAAGCCAATTAGGCTTTCAGGAATTATTGGGTCTTTCAGTCTAATAGGCAGACTAAAGTATTATGGAGAGAGTGTGCCCAAAAGATTCACTGCAAAAGTCAGTAACCAAATTCAGTCCCATTATGAGAACAAATTAGCCATTGTAAATGAGTCTCATAACTATGGGCATTACACACATTTGATTCCAACATTTTTCCACTTAGGCTGTATATTCATAACATATAATAACCAACTCTCTTTTTTACAGAATCTTTCAAAACGAAATATCATTTTATCCAAGCACATTTAGCACCAATAGGGCACAACAACATACTCAACTAGGTAGTAGATATTTTTTTAGTAAATCTTCCAAAAAGACCAAAACTAAATATTATTTCACTTGAGTGATTGCATGTCATACACTCAATCTAGGTAGTAAAGATTTACCTTACCATGTGCAATTCTCTATCACACAATACAATTTCATTCAAGCATATTGTGTATCGATAAGATATAACAACACACTCAAACTAGATAGTAAAAATTTTTCATAGTACTTGTGGATCAACATACACATACACAGAGACAAAGTTTGGCACATGTTTGCTATCGCAAGAAGCAACAATATGTGTAATTAAGCATCTCATGTAACACCACACTCTCTCTCCAACCAATATTGTCTCCAATTTAGCCACCGCACTTCAGACGGTATAGAGTTTTTGGTCAGACTTCCCAGAGGGTCACCCATCCTAGGAATGCTCCCACTGGAGCACGCTTAACCCCAGAGTTCTTCCAACTCTGAAGCCAAACGCTCTGAAAAGGCCTTGGTTGTTAAGAGAGTGCTCACTTTACATTTGAACCATTACCACATGACCCCCTTCCACACCCGGGCGATGTGGGATTGGACACCAATCTCTGCCAGTAAGGTAGCCTGCTAGTGCCCCCTACACCCGCCCACATTTACCCTGGCTCTTGGATCCAATCTCTGCCAGTAAGGTAGCCTGCCAGTGCCCCCCTACACCTGCCCACACTTACCTTGGCTCTGGATCCGGGTTGTCACATCTCATACATAAAACATTGATCCACATACATATATATATTGTTCATAAGACAATACTCAACAATATATCACATAAAAATGATATTATTGCATATTATAAAATCCCACTAAGTCACAACAGTCTTAACTGCTCCAAAATCTGATGTGAGACACATGCTTCGAAAGAGTTTATAGGCTAGCCTTTGATAGTGGACATTCCACCATGCTGTGTCAGGCGTGTACACAACAAAATGAGATATAGATAAGAATTATCCACACAGCCCTTATAATCAGCAATACACCTACCAGAACACACCTACAACACAAATAATAACTTATGGTGTGCAATCTTGAGTACTCATCAAACTGCCAACCGCAAAAGAATATTAGACTACTCTCGTTCATCATTTTCGCTCTCATTCTTGGGACACATATTCTTATTTTGTCTTAATCAACTGGCCAGTATCAATGACAGTAAGTTATTAACATACTCTACCATAGATGTGACATTGATCCTACTGACCTTCATTTATATACTCAGTCATACAACAAACTCATTGATGTCATTCTTGGTGGAAACTTCATCAAATTGAGATATAACTACCTTGAAGCTTACTTAAGAACCAAATTTTTATTACCTACTGCTTGAAAAACTTCAAGTTGGACCACATACATATTCATATATAAATCTCATATTCTTTGCATCAAATCAAAACCAAATGTGAACTACTTATGGTTTCTTATAAGTATTTGGATCCAACTCATCACTTATATCAAACTCATGATCTTGTAAATAAATCTCATAGACATTAAATATAGCACCTCTAAACTTTTTGTTATCTTCAACATCTGCTCTATTCTGGATATCTTATTCTTTCTCAATGTGTACTCTTTGATTAAACATTGGTTGATTTCCTTTGATTTTTCTTTATGTTCTTGTTATGCATGCCCAATAAGCCCCATGTTTGTATTCATTTGCATCTACGCAAAAAACTTGTTCTTGTTTGGCTTAAACTTCTATCTTTTCTTTGGAAGAATCTTCTAAGACTGATCTCGCTGATTGGTGACAACAGCGACGATCGTAGATTTGTTCAGCTTGATGTCATATTCTTTGTATGAGAACAACTTTATTTTCCAAACATGACAAGCCTTTTTATGATTCCCAATAGAGACTTATTCACAGTGTGCATCTTTGGAATGCTAGTATAAATAGAGTTATCATGTGACTTTTTTATCATCATCATTCAACATTTGCTGAGGTGCGTCCAATTCTCATAAAATCTATTAGCCTTTGTAATACTTTCGCTGGTAGATCTCTCATAAGAAAGACAAACTTCATTACCAGAGTTTCTTCCATGTGGTCCCATTTAATTCATTATGGCAATATTTAGTAGAATATTAAGAGAGCTCTCAGCTGTGAAAATAACAAAACACAAGAATGCATTGTCTTAGACCAATGAAATACTATCTTCATAGCCTCTTCAATTTATATCATATCATATAATGTCACTAGAGTCCTCATAGCACAAAAGACACCCATACAGAGGCCAGGTACAATAAACCAAATCGCCATAATCAAATTCATTGAACTAAGTCACTGATAGGGTAACTCAGAACTTTCGATTTATAGTATTTAATCAACTTCCATTGTCATTTCAAGCATTCTACTAAGCAGCTAAACCTCTGAAAGGGTAGCTGATATCACTATACAAACCTTGATACATAAGTGAAAGATAACATTTATATCGGTTACTCCATAAAATAGACAAGCCAATTCTTACGATAGATAAATACTCAGACATCTTGTCCACTACGCCAATTTTACGTTGACACCAATAAATTGAAAAAAATTGTCTCACTATAGGTGAGTACATAAAAGATAAAACTCTATTTATCATGTCAACATTTGTTACAATGGCACCTATGATATAGACGATTTAAACCTCACGATTGGTGAATGTGTAAAATCTCACATCGCTATGCCCATTAGGCACAACCTTTTTGTGGTTATCTTACCAAAATAATTAATTATTTCATTGGCACCCGTGGTATGGACAAATAAAGTTTCATGATAGGTAAGTACTTAAAATTTCATACCACTATATCGACTAAGCACAAAGCCTATTAACGAGTAATTTAACCAAAAAATAAAAATAATTTTGACCATAGTTATTTCTAAAGACAGAGATTTGAATGAAATACAATCATTTTATGTGAATGGAAAAGTAAAAATAAAAATTATTGGAAAAAAGTCAACGTTGGCCAATGTCAGTCAACAATCAGTGCCCAATCAGCACAAGTCAGCACGGTCAATGCCTAGTCAATAATTGACAGGTCAACAGGTCAATGGATCAGTCAATTAGTACAGTTGATCCAGGTCAAAATGCACTGTTGTACCTGTTGACTCAGGTCAAAATGCACCATTTTGACTATCTTATTCCTTCAACTGGCTTGTAGGTTGACATAATTTACTAGTAATCGGGTTGTGCGACCTAGTTTTTGACCCGGCTATAACTTTTAGCTCCGACCTTTGTTTTTTGCGCTTTTGGTGGTGTTAGAATCTTCATATCCATGGGATCAATTTCAAATTTTCTAACAAAAAAGTCCTTGCCCAAAACAAAACAAAAAAAAAAAACTTAATTGGCCTAAACACATAGATTCAGCTACAAAAACTCAACAAAATGGTCAATATGATGGCCAATCAACGAAATCACAATCAAATAATCTAGCATGCATATCCCAAGATCTACACATATTCATAATATGTATTCATAAATCTAATAGCTAGAGTACTTATCTCCATAGACTGATGATAATCTAAATTAGGTTCTTCCTTTAACACTAAAATAGAAGCAGTATTAATGAATATAACAATCTCCAACTTGTTCTCATCTTTCATGGTAAACCCTAGCCGTCACAAATAAATAATAAAACATGTAGTAACTTTAGCACCCATATCATATTGTTTTATATAGACAGCAGTCATGTATTAGTCACATTACTCATTTCCATTTATAAATTGGAGATAAATCAAATGGGCTTTCAGAAAATATTGGGTCTTTCAGTTTAATGGACTGACTAAAATATTATTGAGAAAGTGTACTTAAAAGCTTTACTGCAAAAATTAGTAACCAAATTCAGTCTCATTATTGGTATAAATAAGCTCTTATAAATGAATTTTATGATTATGGACAGTTCACTCATTTAATTCTAACAATATTTATAAGTTTGCATTTTAAAAATATTGGATTTCTTTTTCACCGAAAAAGGCTACGCCACACTATTTTACGTACATGCTAATGCAACATTTTTGAAAATTTAGTTATGCAGTCTCTAATGTGTTATTTGAATTTATTAATCCTCCTTTAAAGGCAATATTAAATTGGAGGGAAGACTGGTCAGTTGAATATATATACAAAATAGACCAAAGTTAGGTAGCTATGCAACTTTTTTTTTTTTGGTGAATGGTACCTATGCAACTGCACTACTACTATCATTCATCCCACCAAATTATATTTGTCTCAATGATAGATCAAGATGTTCTGGCACACTTTATTCTTCATATAATTTTCATTATTAAACGAATCTACGCTCTACCTTTTCTTTTTCTTTTTTCTATTTTTGTTTCTTTAAAATTGCTTTTGAATTTAATTTTGAAATTTATAAAAAATATTTAGGGGTGTAAATTTTGGTTGGCCAAGCGGTCCGATCTAAGATTTTGAGCTCAGATGAAATTGGATTGGGCTTTTTTGGGCTAGAAATAAAATTCAGGCCAGGCTAGATCAATACTCAAAATCTTAAAGTTCAATGTTCAATTCTATGGTTATCAAGCTGGTTTTGAACTTGAGTGTCATGCTCAAACTTCCAATTTAAGATTAAGCCCAAATTTAGACTCAAAGTTAAATTTAAATTTCTTTTTATTTAAAACATATTATATAAAAAATTAAAAAACTATAAATGATATTTTTTCGTACTAAAAAATATCATAAATTTTAATTTTAATAAAAAATTATAAATTTTATCTTTTAAATATAATAAATATGATCTTCTTATACATATTAAATAAAATAAATTATTCAATTGCATAGCAAATTTTAGAATTCAGACCAATGGTTGTTTTACATATTTATATATATATATATATATAAAATATAGTTAATTATTAGTTTTTATCATGTTTTTGTTAATATGATGTGATTTATAATTTGGAATAGTGGATATTTAGACATATAAAAAATTAAAAATAAATTATATCGGACTAGGATTCAGACTGATCTAAACGAACAAGTTTCGAATCGGGTCTATACTAAAAATCTAAAGCTCAAGCTCAACACAAAACAAAATTAGACAGTTTTTGACTTTAGACTAAATTTAGACCAAATTTTTTTGAAAGGGATTGATTGGATTTTGGACTTACAAGCTTTTTTTACATGCCTAAGAATATTGGTCAATTTTTAAAATCACCTGAAGTTTATTGTATTTATACCAGATTTTTGAAGATCTAGTATAGCTCTCTCAATCATACAAAATTAGATTATTTGTGCAGCTTTGCATTTTATTTTTTTCATTGTAGTACCAGTACTAAACAAAATTGAGTGCAACCAGAGCCAACCTTTTTTATTTAGGTTAATTTCAACTGTAACTTTTAAAATTTGGTTTAAATTTAGTTTAAATTTAATTTTTAAATTTTTAAAAATACATCTGCAATTTTTATTAACATATATAATTATATTTTTTAATAACAATTAAATAAAAATATTATAATAATTACATATGCAAATAAATACAATAGATATTTAAAATTAATTTAGGCCAAATCTAAAAGCTACAGCTAAAACTAACATTTTTTATTTTGGTAAATAACACGGCCAGCTTTAAAGAAATACAAAGTAGAACTCCTTTAGAAGAAAGAAAAACAAATGGAAAGTTTTCTAAAGACTTTCAAGTCAACTACGCGTTGGAATTCAAAAACCACTTTTCTCTCTTGAATGAATATTTTGGACTTAGGAGTTTACTAATACAAAAAAATTGATTCGTTTGTGTTCCATTTATTAGGGGTGGGCAAAAACCGAACCAAATTGTGAAACCGAACAATATCGTTGCTTTTGGTTGGTTTATGGAACAAAACGGTTTGAGTTTGTTTAGTATATAATCAAACCGTTACTAACGGTTTAGTTTACGGTTTGGATGATTTTTAGACCAAACCAACCCAACCCGCACTTTAATATATAATATTTTTATAAAAATTTTATAGAAAGATCTTCTGGATTTATTGACCGCTCCCTATAAAGATATAGTCTCATAATTTTGAAATTTTGCAGTTTATATCTCTATTTTTTGGTACTCTTACAAAGAATACAAAGAGGATAAAGAGATTTTGTTACCTTCAAACATTTGAAAGCTCTGTGGTACTTTAATTACAATTATGAAATCTTTTACTTTACATAATTTTATTTTTGGGTTAAAAGTATTTTTTTGTACAGTTTATCAACTTACTATTCTTCTCATGCAAAGAACAAAACTGTTTCAATTTTTTCTTCTTATGTTTGGTATTTTTACAATTTTCATTTTGGACTATAAAATTAAATGTCGTAGTCCAAACCGCTAAATCAAACCGTTCTTAAACAGTTTGGTTTGGTTTGGTTTGAATGGTTCCAACGGTTTGGTTTGGTTTGTCATTAAGCTAAACCGCAAACTAAGATTTGGTCTAAATTTTTATAAAAAATCGAACTAAACCAAACCGTGCCCGCCCCTACCACTTACCAAGTCTTTAATTTATATACACTTCATCCTTGCTGATCATGCCCATAGCATGTATGGCCCTTTTTTTTTTTTTTGTAAAAAGCATGTATGGGTCTTATCTATAATAATATTTATTATTAAACTTGATAAAATACTATACGATATGATAATATGATATAATACGATACACTAATTTGTGAATTTGGATCTGTAATATCGGATCGAGTTGATATCAGTGTCACACGATAAAAAAATAGGTTGAAACGGATTTAAATATTTTAACACAATATGTCACGATAAAAAAAATATTAATTTAATTATTTTTTTATAACTAATTTTTTACATTACTTTTTTTTTAGAAAACTATAAAATTTATATTTTATTTCATTAAAAATTGACAACTTTTATATCTATTTATATATTGATATTTTATTTTAGATTCTATATTTTTTATTATTTATATTGGATATACAATTTTACTTTGATTTATAATATTTTGAATATTTTTAAATAGACAATTGTAATGCATATTTTTTGTAGCCACAATAAATATTTAATATAGTTTTAATTTATAATATTTTACATATTTTAAATTTACAATTATTAATTATTTTAAATTTTAGTATGCTAATATATTTTTTAATATGTTTAACAAATCATTTGAATATGTATTTAGGCCTAATAGACTCGAATTAAATATGACATGACCACCGAACGACAGGACATGAACACAGTTCAACACAAATGCTTAACGAGTTGAATTCAAAGGAAAAAAATTTGACACGAATACTATATGAAAATGCTACAAACACGATTCAATACAACACATTGTCAATTATAGCTTGAATTTCTACTTAAAAGGTTAGTCTAATTGAACATTAATCTTGTCAGGACCCAACTACCCCAAGTCTTGCCTGCAGGACTTAATCACGCTAATTAAGTCCCTAAGCAGTCAACATTCACCATAATTACTAATCTCACAACTAAAACTCCTAAATGCTGGAAAATTCAATAGAAATTTCGGCAGAATTTCGTTTCTTTTTGAAACATTCTCCAAATACATATAATTGCAAATCCTGCAAGAAAACATACATAATTCAATCTACCAGCACACATTTCCACACATAAACCACATCTTGGTAAATAATTTTAACAGTCAAATAAATAAATATATTATATTTTTCGCAGCTGGACTCAGTATAAAATTTGAGCTGCCTACATACCCTTATTAGTAGGGATCAAGCTACCTGTAGTTCTTAAAATAATTTTGCATTTAACAATGAGAATGAAAATATACAACTCAATTTATTCAGGTCATAAGTCCAACACATGTATAATCAATCATTCACAGACTTAGCAATAAACCATCAATCCATCACAATATCTCATCATATAGAAATTATAACTAATTTCATATGTTGCATAATCATTAGAATAATGAAATATTAATAATACTTTAATCACTTTTAGTTTCAACAAACTTTTCAAACCATATAAAAGAGTAATAGCTATGTATATAGAATATATCAGTGAAAAGCTACGGCCGCATATATGAACTAATCATATATACCGGGCGTGTAATAACTATATATAAAAGACATTGCAGTGAAAAACCACAGATCATATATATATGAACACATCATATATATATATATATATATATATATATATATATATATACCGGGCGGGTAAGCTAACCATAAATTCCCAGTGAAAAGCCACAGATCATATATGTGAACAAATCATCATATACCAAGCGGGTAATAACATTTTCTATAAAAAGCCATTGTCCTTCCATATATTTAAAAATGTATATATATATAATACCATAGCTTGGTGGCATAATCCATCGCCCACGCACAATAATCTGGCGGCATAATCCATCGCCCAATAACTTGGCAGCATAAACCATCGCTCAACTAAATAATATGACAGCATAAACTATTGCCCAATAACTTGGCAGCATAAAACATCGCCCAAGTTACAACCTCCCTACTTGGTGGCAGACTCATCGCTCAAGTAGTCACCAATCATAATATCCAATATTACCCTCTCTACTCGGTGGCATACTCATCGCCCAAGTAGTCAACAACATTGTTAAACCCGGCAGCATACGCCATCGCCCAGGTAGTACATAGTAACATACCACAGATATCATTCACAACATTTACTCTATGAATGTAAATCAAATAAAAGAATTAAATGCTCAATTCAATTCTCACATTCACGATAACCATTTATCATAACTCCAAGCTTCATAATTTTATATCAATTCCATTTGCAAAATCACCAAATGAAAGAAAAACAACCATATAATGCATTCCATACATTTCATAATGGTTCTCCCTAAATATGGAGTCCAATTACAATCACAATCAATAAAGATGAAATCCACAAAGCAATTCACCTTACACAAAGTTCACTTCACAATCCAAGTTATCTCTCATCGGCAACCAATCACAATCTCAAAAACAGATCACTTTCACAGAGATCCAAAATCAAATAATCCATAATTACAAGCTCATAAACATGAATACCATGCCAAATATTCAACATCTAATCCTCACATGCAACATAACTTTAAATGCACAATTAATCCATATCATTTCATCAACAAACATAATCATTCCAATACCATCAATTTCATATTTATTCCAAATAAATATGGAATCCAATTACAATCACAATCTCATTTCCAAGCCAATTTCTATTCTTGTGTTCATACTAATACAACTAATATATTCCCAACTTGGTATTATTCAAAAAATCAAATGCATACTTAACCTCAATAACTAAATATGAATATATATATATATCTATATAACACCCAAATATTTTGTTGCTTCAAAAAAAAAGTAAATATAAATTATTTTCAAAATTTAATTTGCTTACCACATATTGAATGAATCCATTGGAATATCACAATTACACCAAATTACCACTTGGTTCACATTCCAACTTAACAGAAAGTAAACAAGCTTCGTAATCCTTTCAAATCCATAATCATTACTAAAGTCAGTCATCAAAACTACTTCTTTAATTTCAACCATTTCCCACCTCAAACTATTAAAATCGATGATAATGAATTTAAAAACAAGTTCCAAAACAAAATTTTAATACTTCTTTGCATCTAAACAAACTGAAATTCACCTTAAACGATTCCATTAACTCCCTCGGAATACTGGTTATAAACACACAATAAGAACAAAGTTTAAAATCACTCCGTGGAAAAATTATAACTCTTCAACAAACTTTCAGCAACTCATATCATCAGCTCTAAGAGCAAAATCATCACTAAAAACATCCAAAATTCCTTCCCAAGCTTCATCAATGCCACGGGTTCACTCACCAACGATGCCCACAAGTTAAAAAGTCTTAAGACAACCAATTTAACTTCAAACTGAAACTTCCAGCAGCCAAAACGAACAGGCCACTAGGAAATCTATACAAAAACTTAGTATAACTCAACCCTAAATATTCCAAGAGTCACAACTTCCAATCCCTTTCTTAACTCTTAAAGTAAATATAAATTAAATCATTTAATGACCCAATTGCACCAAGAATCACTAAAGAATCTATCCAAAAAAAAACACAGTCCAATTTCAACATATAAGTCACGGAGGTACTTATACCGAAAACCACTTATTCAAATCATTAGCAACTTAATTACTTCATGGATTATCACCAACCTAACAAATATCCCCCACATCAAGCTCAAAATTAAACAACTTTCAATTACTCAACTATACAATAGTCTTAACATCAAAACCAAGTTTAGAATTCAATTTCTTCCCCTAACAATACCAAATTCAGCAACTCCATACAAATCAGATATCCGAAAATTCACCAATTGCAACAATCCAACACATAAATTCAAATAATAGCAAAATTTGACCAAGATTAGAAATATTATCAGACTTGTGACTCAACCATTCCACAAACCTTGACCAGCGGCTACCGCAATTGGACGGAAATTCTAGTCGGAATATCGCAGATTCGAATCCTCTCTTCGTACCCATCAAAGGAGAGAGAGTTGTGCTAAACGGATTATGAAAACGGGTCTAGAAGGTCCAAAATATGAGGAAAAAACCACATCCATCGCCGGAATCCAGCGATCGGAGAAAAACAAACTCACCGGTTCCTTCTTATTTTTCGGCGATTCAGAGGGTTTCACGGCCAAAATTCGGGGCGGGAAGGAAGCAGGAAGCCCGAGCATTCTTTTCCTGGTGGTGGAAACTCGCCGTCGCCGAATGTGGTCAGATTTCCAGCGAGGAGCTTTGGCCGCGTGGGTACGGTATGAGCACGTATCTGGTTAGGGAAAAGAGGAGAGGGAAGAGAAGATTGAGGGCTTCCTTTTCCAGGTGTGATGCCGGCTCGCCGTCGCCGGAAAACGGAGAAAATTCCGTAGGAAGGACCGGTGGAACAGTAACAAGAGAGAGTGAGCATCGGGCGGGGGGGTGGTCGCGCACGTAGTGGCAGAGGAGATCCGAAATTTTGATTAAATGGACTTATTTAGTAAAAGACCAAAATGCCCTTGAATTTCATTTGGCCACAACTCTTAAACCGTAATTCGGAATCAAGTGTACTACTAGTTTACGAACACGTATCGACGAGCTCTATGCTACGTTAATAAATTCAAAACTTAAACTTGTCTACAATAAAAGTCAACTGTGGTCCCATTTATGGTCAAATTTGACCAATTTTGAAAATTTTAATATTTTTGAAAAACGAGAAGTTAGAAATCTAACCTTTTTATATACCATTTAGATCTATGTTTAATCAATATAGGATTTTATTTGCATACCGAACATAAACGAATTAAAAGTGAACAATGTTTGTTACTTTATCACATTGTAAAACCAAAGTTACATTTTAGTTTGGCTCAAAGATAATCAATCAATCATAAATATCATTTATCAAAAAAAAAAATTAATCATAAATATCATCCAAATCATTTTTAGTGAGCGATAAAAGAAAAGAAAAAGAAAAAAGGTTCAAAAAGGGGACTCAGAATCGTCCCATCGAAGAACAGCAGAGTCGATGTTCTGCTCCCTTCTGAGCTTATCTTTGACAAACCAATCACAAACCCTCCCAGCATTTAGCTCCTCGATTGAACATCCTTCTTGCTCTGCGATTACTCTTAGCAGATTTAGCGACGATATCTGATTTTGCATAAGAAATACACAAAAGACAGACCCAATACTTGTCAATCTCAAGAGTACAAGTCGAGGACTAATTCAAAATTCTAAGCAATTAATCAGAAAAGTAAATTGTAATACAAATACCGTTAAACGGCATAGAAAGCGCTCGTGTGTGCTGAGACCAGATATTTCAACCAAGCCTGCTTCTTCAAGTGTCAAGAAAGTACGCCTTTGGCTACTCTTTTTTCCTTCTTCTTCTTCTTTTTCCTGCCCGCTACACCCTCTTATGCTTAGGCTTAGCTTTCTTCTAGGAGCCAACTTGTTGGGTTTAATACTGGTTTGGGTTTGTTTAATAATGTTTTGAAGATTGGAAGGCGAAGAGAGAACTGATAAGCGATAATGGATCTTGCAAGATTTCAGTGAAGACATATTTTAAGTTAATTTTAAGCTCAAGCTGAGGCAACAAGAAAAAGAGCAAGAGAGCCAGCGAGAGCCTCAGCGGTTTTGTTTATATAAAACTGATGCTTTTAGTTTTGTGTGGTGAAAAAACGACGAGACCCTGATGGCAGCCATATTCCTTATCGGATCAGAGTACTATAACTGTCCATGTGGCACTTTACAATCAATCCTTTTTTTTTTTTTGTTATTACAAGTTTATATGGGGAATGTGAATTTAACTCTGCTTTTGAAAGCTGAAAAGAGAGTGCCTATTAATTACCCAAAAAAATAAAAAAGAGAAAGCCTATTATGAGAACATATATTTATTTTTCTCTATTTTTTTTTTTCTAAAAATATCATTTAATTACTATGTAATTCATTTTTATTTTACGATAAATATTATAATTTAAAATATTTTAAAAATATTTTATATTATTAATAAATTTCTGTTATATGATACTTTCTTTTTTGCTGACGGTGAAACAAATCGTTAATACATTTGGAGAATTTCATTGCCACTCCTACCTTTTAAGCTTAATTAAAAAATTAAATTTTCAAAACACTTTAAAAATTAAATGTAGTCTAATATTTTTTTTCCTCTCGTATATAGCATGGTGAAATGAAACGTCCTTTAAAATAACTTTTTTTTTAAAAACGTGCATTATTTTATCTCTTTTCTTTCTCTCCTTCCTCTCTCATTGTGTCTTTCTCTTTCATTTATTCATCTCTTATTCTATCTAGTAAATAATACTTTAAAATATTTTAATATTTTAAATATATTTTTTCCTTGCAAAAAAATTATTAATATGATTTTAATCCATATTAAAATTTTGAAATTAATAAAAATAAATGTATGTCTATAATTTTTCTAGTTTAGTCTTAATATTTATCCTAATTTAAAAAATATATATGTTAAATTATAATCCCAAAATTAGTTATAAAATAAGAATATAAAAACTAAAAAAAAATTACATAGTAGAGCTTTGTAGAGCACATTCTCCATTATATTGGTAATTTAATTTCTATTATAAAGCTATTCACAAAAAATAAAAAATTATAATAGAAAAAACTCATTATCCATCGTAATATTTCTATTTACATTCACGTCTCCATCATCACCCCACAATTTAACACTTTCATCTCCGCTCAGATCACAACATCTTTATTTGCCACAACAAAATATTCAAAAGTATAAAAAAAAAAAAGAACAAAAAAACATATGGTCTTCATCTTGGATCAAATTTCATTTAATGTCGTTTCACTTATCATTTGTCAAAAATAACAAAATTAAACCATATACAAAACAAAACAAAAACTTAGCAATTTTCAAAACCAAAAAACAAATAGCTTGCCACAAGGTTTGATTCAAATGGCTTGGCAGTGGAGATTCACACACACATATATATATATACACTTCTACAGAGAAGAGAGAGAGAGAAAATGAGGAGGTGAAGAAGCTAAAAGAGGAGAGAAAAAAAATTAGAAAGTTATTTTTGTATAGAAGACAATGTATTTAATCTTTTTTAATTAAATTTTTATTATAATATATTGTAAGGCACTATTTTTAATCTCTGTTAATAAAATATTATGGAAATTTATTAAATTACCAATTAATGGGTATTTGTTATAAACATTCAATTACCAATTTATTTTTTTTATTAAATTTAATATAATTTTATTAATGATAAATTGTATTTCTGAAATGTTTCAAATCACAAAGTTTATGGTGAAATATGGATAAATAACATGGATATAGATGATATTTCTTTTTATAAATACTTAATTACCATTTTATCATTCTTTTGTTAAATTTAACATAAATTAGAGAGTATTTTTAAAATCTTTCAAACTACAAAGTTTATCATAAAATATAAATAAATTTAACATATATATATATTTTTTCATTCAATCAACTTTAAAGACGAATACTAAATAGTAATTTCATGCTTATCTTAATTTTAATACCAGTTTGTAATTTTCCAAACTATGAAAAACTCATGGGCCAAACAAGTATATATCATGATAAAATTTATTTTTACAAAAAACAAAAAAATCATGCTAAAATTTACTTAAAAGTATAATATCATTGTTATGAATAAAAACTAACTAATATATAAGTTGAATTAAACTCTCAATAAAAAGAAAGTTTGATTGTTTATTTTAAAAAATGCTGATATTACATGTATAGTTCAAAAAATTACATTTTTTTCTATACCAAACATATCTAATTTTAAAATAATATTTTATTTTTCTTTTAAAAAAGTAGTGTCATAGTTTCTTCCCCAACCTGATAAACTAGTCAGTTTGTCTTGTCAGTGGTCACACAAATATATTAATCTAGCTATAAATAAAATAACAAAGTTCATAAATAAAGTGAATGAAGTAACATGAATTGTACCGCAGGAAAAATCCATTTCAGCAAGAATAGATAAAGTTTAATACTTTTGGTGGAAAAAAAACAAACTAAATAATAATAATAACAAGAATAACAAGCGCATCTTCAAATAACATTTTACCATTGCTATTTTAAAATTTAATATTGGCATAAGCTCTTCTAAATTATAACACTTCAATTTTACTTTTACCAATTAAAAACAAATCAAAATAAAAAATCACAACAATAAATGGCGTTGTGATCCCAGAAACTTTATTATAATGGAATCGCATTGGCAGAATTTGCAACTTGTAGAGTAGTCAAGAATGAATCTTATGAGGCAAGTCCTTGAAAAATGGTGTTGGAAAAATCGGTATTGACTTTGAAAAGGGTTTTGGCAAAATTTCCCTTCGGGTAGTTGTCTGGAAGTTGAAGCTAGTCCTTTTTGCTCTCCTCTTTGGTGAGATTTTTTATGGAGCCGTGAAAATCTGTGTTTGTAACTTAAATATTCAATTTAATATTTAATTTATTTCAAATATTATTTTGAATATTGGATAAGAATAACTTTGTTCTACATTGTTTGAAGATAAAAGTATATGAGATTTCTCAAGTATAAATGGTTAGTTTGGAAATTAAAATTTGCAAGAGTACGAAAGCGCAAGAAGTATTTTGGAATCTCTTCTCCTATAAAATAAAGCTTCATCAATATTGAAAGGATCCCTCTCGCATCAACACATACCAGAAACATAAACTACTTAGTTTATTCTTGTTAAAATTTACTTCGAGTAGTTAAGTGTTTTAGTTGAAAATTTTATTTAAAAATCATTTGATTTTAAAGGAATATTGTAACCTTTAATTATTCTGTTCTCGATAATTAATACAATCGTTTGATTAAGTTTAGCACACTTTATTTTTTTTTTGGACTGTTATAGGTTCGAAGTGGTACACTCTTACATTTGAGACGACTTATTGGTGTGTTTTACACCAACATATCTTTTGGCACCTTCGGCTGGACATCTTAAATTTTGACTGAAGAAAATGGTGCAAACTCGCTCAAAGAATCAGGAACCCGACATCTACGGCAGCATCAGCGGCCAAAACCTGTTGGAGGAAGATGGAAACAAAATGGAAGCTGGTAAGACTCCAGACACGACAAAAATGTCTACTCAGGATTCGATCCGTGAGCTATCCAGGAAGATGGAAACAACTAGGAGACCCAGCAGCAAATGTTATAAGAAATCTTGAAATTGTTGCGCCAGCAGGTGCAGAAGACCCAAGCTAAGTCGAATGGCGCAAGGCCAACTAATGGCCATGAAGAACAACATGTGTACATCTTTCAGGCTGTACCAATGGCAGCACGCCAAGTACTGAGGTACCAGCTTTTCAGGCCAGGTCTAGTGGAAACGATGTAAGGGCTATGCCTGAATGGCAAGTCCAACCTTACATTCCCCCACCGGTTAAGAACAATGTTCCTGTCGGGGGGCATGTTGATAACCAAGGCCAGATCATGAGGAATGATCAGGAAAAACACTTGACACAAGCTTTCCAGGCTTTACCCAACATACATGGAGGGAGAGTGGATGTTCCGGCATATGGAAACCTGCCAGCTCGGAACCAGATTCATGAAGAGGGGCATGTGGAGCATTTTAGACAGAACTACAGAAATTGACACTATGATGCCCATGCCTATCAAGCAGACTTCCACGCCCCGGCTCGGCAGAATGGACCAAACTAGATGAATCACAGCCAAGGCATGGATAGGGAGGTTGTCGAGACCATCATCTAAGAGATTATGGGATCTGCATTCAGAAGAACTGAACGCCCGTCTTATAGGACACCATACCCTGATGCCGTAGACCGGATTGAATTTCCTAGGGGATTCAGGTTTCCTGACTTCACATTTTTTTCTTGGTGCAGTTATTTATAAATTGATTCTAAAAGGCAAGGATCAGATGTTGCTTGGATATACCAGAAATAGAATTTGTCAAATTAGCACAAGGCAGACTAAGCTACAAACTCTGAATGAAGTTTGAGAGAACAAAGTTCCATGACTTGTTCGAGTTAGTCTCTCAAGCCACTCGGTATGAAAGCATATTGAAGGAGGAGTACTAGAGGAAGAATTCTTCAAGATGGTCATTCAACAAGGACTCAAATACTAAAATTCACATCGTGGAGGCTGGAGACCAAGAAAGTATTGAAGGAGGAGCTGAAATTAACGCAGCATAAGTGGTGGCCACCCGTCGGTACATTTGTAAGGACTTGGCTACACCAACAAATAACCAGAAAGCTGCTCAATTAGTCATGGACATGAAAAAGAATTGGGTCGAACCGGAGAAGGTCTACGGTTTCGACATCTCCAAAGCTGATCAGATTTTTGACTACTTGCAGGCCGTTATGTAATTTAACAAGGTAATTAAATTACATGACGGCCATATCCTGCCAATAGCTGAAGAGATGAAAAAGAAACCATACTGCAAATGGCATGGTACGTGGTCACATCAAACTATCAACTGTGTGTTCTTCAGAAATGCTATCCAGACAATGATTGATAAGAGAGCGTTAAAGTTTCTAGAAAAAGAAAATGAGGCAATGCAAGTGGACAACAACCATTTCCCTTCGGCCGAAACGAACATGGTTTTAGCCAACATCACAGACATGACGAGACCCAGGGTCAAGGCAGGCTTAAGACAGAGATCAGGTGGACGAGCATAGAAAATGGACATCAAACTTGGAGAGGAGTATTCGGCCCAAAATGTCGAATCACTCGCTAAGTTGTTTAGTACCCGATGCAGGTATGAAGCCAAAAATGTAAGAAATAAGCATCCTGCAAGAAGTCAGAACATGTCCAAGCCACTGATGAAAAGTCAAAGCCAAAAATCAGTGTTTCAGAGCTTAGGTCCAATGATGCAGAACGGACGAGAATAGTGGAATTGCAGATGCCAAAAAGATCAAGCAGAGATGAAAATCCATGTCCCTTTTTTCAAGGACTGTCGAACAAGATTTATTTAGAAGAAAATCGAGAAGTCCAAGACTTTTAAGCCACATCCTATGTAGGTGAAACATTGGTATCATGTACAGTTTAAGTCATATTAGCCGCTTTCCAAGACCCAAGATGAATAATATTGCTTTGCAATTTTATTTTTTTCAATAAAATTACAAAGCAATTGGGGCAATGTTTGTACCATAAATATTCAATTTAATATTTGATTTATCTCAAATATTATTTTGAATATTTGATAAAAATAGTTTTGTTCCATATTGTTTGAAGATAAAAGTATATGGAATTTCTAAAGTATAAATGGTTAGTTTGGAAATTAAAATTTGCAAGAGTCCCACATCGGAAGCGTAAGAAGTATCTTGGAATCTCTTCTCTTATAAAATAAAGCTTCGTCAATATTGAAAGGATCCTTCGCGCATCAACATACACCAGAAACATACACTACTTAGTTTATTCTCGTTAGAATTTATTTCGAATAATCAAGTGTTTTAGTTGAAAATTTTAATTAAAAGTTTTTTGATCTGAAAAGCATTTCGTAACTTTTAATTATTCTGTTCTCGATAATTAATACAATCGTTTGATTAAGTTTAATATTAATTGACGCACACTTTATTTTTTATTTTTATTGTTATATGTTCAAAATGGCACGCTTGAACATTTGAGACGACTAATTATTATATTTTAGGATAACAATTTAGAAATCGGTTGTATCTGGAGGATTGAAGATGGTCAGCAGGTTCGTATTAATAAGGATTGTTGGATTTCTAAGCCCTACAGTTCCAAACCATCTTTGCACGGTATGCTTCCTCTTGATGCAAAAGTTTCTCAGCTGAGGAGTCTTTGGATATGTTACAACAGCTAGTGGGTGGCCATGGGATTGAAGACAGGTTGGCGTGGAATTTCTCTCAATCTTATTCGGTTAAATCTGGCTATTGAGCGGTGGTTGAGAATGCAGAGCGATAAAAGGAGAGGCTGTGCATTGGTTCTTCAAGTACTGCTTCTCCGCTGCAATGGTGGAAAGTTTTATGGAAGATGCAGATTCCTAACAAGGTGAAGATCTTTATTTGGAGAGCTTGTTTGTATTTCTTACTCTGTCATGCTAATTTGATTTTTCGGAAGCTTCATAAGGATGGATACTGCGAGAAATGTCGGGTTCACAATGAAGATATTGTTCACGCTCTCTGTTCTTGTCCGAAAGCCCGTGAAGTAAGGAAAGCAACCCAATTTTTGGAACCTCTCAAGAATTACAGTTATGGTTTTTTTTTTTTTTTTTTTTTAATATTTGTTCTTTGTTTTCTAATTTTGAAGTGGAACGGTTTTCTTTGGTGGCTTGGACTATTTAATCTTAAAGAAAGCATGGTTTTCAAGGGAAAGATTCTCTGGGTATTATGGAATAGGTGGAGAAGTTGCAATCTGATTTTATTGCTGCCCGGTTGATCAATCGTGGTCACGTTAAGTCTCAGATTTTTTAAAAAACTCTAAAAACTAAAAAAAAAAAAAAAAAAAAAAAAAAAAAAAAACCCTATTGGCGCAGCTATAGATTTTGCGCAGGTTATGGCTTTGGTGGTCGTAATATTGAAACAGATTCTATTCAAGCCGTTAATTTGCTACAAAATTCTGTTGAGGTGTTTGTGCCTGAATAATTTCTTTTGAATGAAGTTTTTAAGTCCGGCTTGCAACATCCTCTTCTTTTCAGTGTGCTATTAGAGATACTCTAATAAAAATAAAATCATAATAACATAATTAGTAAAGAAAACCCTTTCATCTTGTCTGATTGGACCTCGCACCATAACTAAATCTGGGAAACTACACACTGAACCACTGCACATTATAAGCTATACATGTATGTACACAATCTCTAAGCCTTTTGAAATCCGAACGAAGTCTCTTCTTCTTTATTATACATAAATATATACATGATGTAAATTGCAAAGTACATACAAAAGCAATTAACAAATTTCTGTATAGTGGACAAAGTACATACAAAAGCGATTCACAAATTTCTGTGCAGTGGAGATTCTTATATATAGGACAGTATCAATTAATTAGGACCCCAACAGCTCAAGAACATGACCTTACGGAGAGACTCCTCGGCCTGCTTAAGCCTCTCACTGTTGGCGGCTTTGAAAGCGGTTGAATCTACAGCTCCAGAAAAACGCCTAGCTTGCTTTGAAGAAGAAGAAGCTGAATCTCTGAGGGAAGTCTTAACGGTGGAATCACACTTGGAAGCTTGCTCTTTCATGCCAACCATCACCCTCACCCCTGCCTGGTATACTACTCTGCCAACGTACCTCAAGCTCATATATGTCACAGATCGATTCACAAAATGCTCGATTTTTAGTGCCAGATGATCAATTCTACTAATCCGAACATATCAACTTCTTAAATATATGTAGAGCAGCCGAGTAAAAAACTCAGATTGTGGAAACCTGGGGCTTTCTACAAGCGGATAAGTGGAAAACAAACGGCTTCGAGTCCATGGATATATATAATTTATAACGGACTCTAAAATTAAAAAAAAAAAAAAACGAAAACAGCGGGCAGAGGAGGCTGATCCTGTGGGTGCTGGACACGTGTTTTAATCGTGGCTGATTTAGATCCGGATAGGGACCTACGTAGGATTTTCTGGAAGTGTATTTTTCATGTTATGGATAATGCTCGTACATCCGGAGTGAGATATTTCTCAAATGGAATCTTATCATATAATGTTTTTAAATGGGACAACCAAATTTCTTCTTTTTTCTTTTTATTTTTTATTTTTATTTTTATTTTTATTTTTAAAATGTGTAATTTGAATTTTGACATATTTGTTTTCTTCTTATCCTCGAGTCTTACGGTTTTAATTATTTAAAGTTTTTCGTGAAGATACGGAAAAGCAAAAGGAAACTTTTTTCCATGGTATTAATCATTATATTTAGTATTTTTTCTTTTGGTAAATAATCATTATATTTAGTAGGTATCCCACGTTCCCATCTTTTTCATATATTCTTATTCTTATTCTGAAATAGAGCTGCGGATAGTTTATAATCTGATTTATTTTGAAAATAATTAATTTGGTCTAAATAGTAATCGATTTTTTTTTTAATATGATTTAATCTGATTTATATATTAAATTCAATCTAATTAGTAATTAGACTGGATAAGTTTGGTTAATCGATTTTGTTTTAATTTTCATTTAATTTTTTTAAAATTTAATTTTTGAGTTTTTTTTTTTTTACTTTGAATATTTAACATTTAAATTATTTTTGTATTAAAAATTTGTTGTGCTTAAATTTTATTTAAAAAATTATGTTTTTATTCAAAACCTAACACATAAATGATTAAAAAAATAATATGACAAATAAACATATTAAACTAAAACAAAATTACTACACTGATACAATAATCGAGTAATCCAATTCTAAATTTAAGCTAATATAACAAAGCCTACATACCAATAATATTAAACTAATTGTCACATGATTTGTAAAAAAAAAAAAAAAAAGTGGTCGATTCAGATTGGATTGGTTTTTGTCGGTTTTTAACTCCCCGAACTGAATCAAACCGACCTTCGATTTTTAATTTTTCAAAACCAATTCAATCCAATTACACTAAAATAATCGATCCAAACAAGTTGGATTGGATTGGATCGATTGTTTTAATCGATTAGTTGGTTTTTTTACACACTACTAGAGTGAGGATTGAGTAATAATCTTTATCTTTCTTTAGTCAGTAATTATTAAATGAGAAGCTTCTGGATTCAAAAATTTACATCTCTTTGCCTTCAGTAAAAAATTCTCCTTTTGCAATGCTATTGAAAATCTTTAATTTTTTTCGAGATAATTTTATTTATATGTCTATATTTTAGAATTTAAAATTACAATTTTACTCTTAAAATTGACTTGACGTGCATTGCACATGCCTTTTAAGAATTCAAATGGATGTAAACTTAAAAAAAAATCTACGGTGATACAAAAATATGAATTTGAGATCAAAATAAAAAAAAAAAAATTAAGACGAAATGTAAATTTCTATATAGTTTTAAAAATTTTCAATAATATTATTTTTTTTCTCTAACAATTTCGGTCTCTCTCTCTCTCTCTTCTCTCCAGATTTTCCTCTACATGCTTTTTCTTCTTTTTTTTATTTATATTTTTTTATTTTTTTCTTCTCTCTTAATCCCTCTCTGTTTCTCTCTCTCCTCTCCAAAATTTCTTTTTTTCTCAATCCATCCAGGAATCTCATATTATAAAGAGGGGAAGAGAAAAAGGGGGAAAAAAAAGAAACTGAAAGAAAATAAAATTAAGAGAGACCGCGAGAGAAAGAGGGGAGAAAAGAGAAAATTTGAGAGATAAAAAAAATGAAGAAGAAAAATTAAAAAAGAGGAAAAATATAGAAAGAAAAAAAAAACCGGATATATTCTGCTTTTTTGAAATTAAATTTAATATAATTTATTAACAGACATTTAAAAAAAAACTTAAAAATGGTGTTTAAAATAGAGTTTTTTTTTTTTTTTTTTTTTTTATCACTATGGGCGCATTTGGTACGTAGAATTAAATCGGATATAGCTGGCATTATTGGATCAGATTGAATACAACAGAATTAAATTTTTCAAATCTTGTCCTGTATTTGGTACAGTTTCATATTAGATAACAGAATTTGATACATTATTTTGATGCAGTCTCGGACTAAACCGGATTGCATTTCAATTTAATAATATATTTTATATTTTTTAAATTATATTATAAAATATAATTTTAATTATTAATTTAAATAAACATGATAGATAAAATATATTGTAATATATTTTTAATTATAAATTTAATAAAATATAATATTATGTCATTTAGAAAATATTAAACATAAATTAATATAAATATGTAATAATTGTTCACAGTAACATGAACAACTACTAATCCACTAGAAATGATTCGGAGGAGCATCATCCAAGATCATAAGTCATGTTATCAGGATCAACATTTTCCTGCAAAATCACCTGCATGGTTCACAAAAAAAGGTTTTGTTCATTAATATATTTACAGCCACGTTATGTCTCACATAAATACAAACATGGATCCAAAAAATAAAAACCATGTACCCAACAATGACACAAAGTGAAATTTCTATTGTGAAGTTGTGACAAACATTTTATGGAGAAAATTTCTCGATGTAAACTAAGATGGGCTCTATAGTCTGCGGTGATAAAATAATTTAAGATCCATTCAGGATGTCTTCTCCATTATTATTTTTTTCCTGATAACATGGGAGAGTTGAAGAAGCAAGAAGCCAAAAGTCGTTTTACAGAACATAAATACTATGGCCCTACTTGTTTTGCACCACGACCACCAGAAAGCTACACCAACAATAACATAAGAATTGTGCTACATACCTGATAATCATGAGAATTATGATGTCTCCGTGGGCCTGGAAAGTAAGGGAATATACGAAGTTAAGGCTTGCAGAAAACAATATACTAAAAAGAAAAATATCAGCAGAGATTAGTAGAAAGGGACAGCATGCATAAAGGCAGGGATACTAGGTTCAATTAGTGGGGTTCAAATCTACAGTTTCCAATATGACTTGGAAATCATTCATGTTAAATTTGATATCCAGCACTTACTGAACTAATATGATACCAAAGAAAAAGACAAAGCCCACAATTCGCAAGCCACAGAGCAATATCGAGGCAAATGCTTCAACATTGCTCATAATGCCTTAAACAAATAGAATCTCCTTAGAAGTATGTATGTTACCCTTTTTCAAATATTTACCATCAAGATTCCCTAAGTAGTCAAAAAAAAAAAAAAAAAGAGCCTTAGATGGAGTACGTCCAACCCAATCTTTTGTTCTGCCAGCTAGTAGAATAGTTGGTATGTAAGTCATACAAATAAACAAAACATGTATCAGAGCTTAAGAGCTATCCTATGCTCACCAACCACAAAACAACAACCAACAAAACGATCTAAAGCCAATCCAAACTGTATAATATGAGAATGCAGTTGCTTCCCAAATGATAATAATCCTAACTTTGAACAAACCACCATGACACAGCTAAACGCAAACTGATCGGGTTCATAACCACTCAATATCATGTCCAAAAACAAACCAATGGCCTCTTTGGCACGATCCAACTGTGCAAACCTAGTTATCATCAAAGTCCACGTGACTGCATTCCGCTCTGGCATTTTCTCAAACACCTTATATGCTGCCTCCACATCAACACTACCCTTTGCCAACATGTCTATCAATGAACACCCAACAGACATATCAGAATCGAAAAACCCACTTTTTATTACAAAACCAAAAACCATTTTACCAACCCAAGCATAATCCGTATTAGAACATGCCCGAATCACTGCGGCAAAGTTATAATCATTTGGGTAAAAACCATTCTCAAGCATGTTAATAAAAGCACCAATGGCGGGAAAAGGAAGAGAGAAAGCCAGGCTCGTCAGCATGTTATTTCGGATGAAATGGATCAGTTGAGGGAGAACCCAATTGGAGGAAGGGAGTAGCCGATTCGGGGAGCTTTTATACAGATCTTACAATTTCAACACCGAAAAGCCGGTTCGCAGAAGGGAGTAGTAGCCAATTTCGCGAAGATTGAAGCCGATCTGTCGAAGAAAAAGCCAATTCGTGGAAGGCAGAGGAAATCCGAGTCCGGGTCTTATAATCCCGTACTTCTTGCCAGGATTAGAGATTAAGCTAAAGCACCGGATTGGATTTAGAATCGGATTTTCTAATCCATTTCCGATGCCACTATCAAACACAAAATAAGAGAAAATACCAGATATAGAAATTCAATATGGTCTCTTATCAATGAAACAAATGCAGCCTAGGTTTATAAAATTTACATTTTAGTTCTAAAATTTATTTTTTATGTTTTGATTATCAAATAAAAATTTCATTCACATAAAATTTTATATGAGATATGAGATTCACGCTGATATATTTTTTTAATTTCACTCATCCTTCTCCATCCAAATTTATTCTCTTCTTTTTTTTTTCTACGAAACAAATCGTATCAAAATTACTAAAAAATATGGTCAAATGTGAAAAATCATGTTGAATATGAATACGAGTCGTGCAATCCATTTTTTTTTAATAAGACGACCCATGAATCCATTCTAAGCTTGAAGATTACTGAAATGTCATCGTGTCATGGATCTCATTGAAACGATGTCATTTTATTTTTTAATGATTTTTAAAACTAAATGCTAGAAACTAAAACGACGTCGTTTTATGCAATCAACCATCCAAATTCACTACCATTTAGTTATTCAAACTTAACTTCTAACACATATAAAAAATTTCACAATTTCTTTTACAAAATCAAAACCCTTTTGATCTTTTTATTTTTTATTTTTTTTGTATTTGCAAATGAAGCTAGAAAAAGAAAGAAAAAGAATAACTTTGCATGGAGGAGAGAGTGAGATTGAAAAATGTAACAGCGTGAACTTCATATGTAAGCTTTTTTGAATGAAATATTTCTTTGAAAATCGAAATGTAAAAGGAAAAAAGTTTCAAGATTAAAATTTAAATCGCGATATAGTATATGGACCTATAATGATAAAAAAAATTCTTAAAATTATAATTTTACTTTTAAAATGGACTTCACGTATATTGCAAGTGCTTTTTAACTGTTAAAAAAAACATAATTTTTAAAAAGAACTTACGATGATATGAAAATATGAGTTTGAAGATTAAAGAGAAAAAAAAATTAAAACAAAAGTATAAATTGCAATATAGTTTAAAAACATGGAATGATATTACCTAAAAAAAACAAGGCTGAAGAAAGAAAGAAAAAATGAATTTTTCAAATTTTTTATTCTTTTATAAAAAGCAACTTAATCTTAAATTTATTATTATTTTAATAAAATCGTCATTTAACATTTTAATATTGTTAGAATCACTAACGTCTCATAATATAAAAAATATATTTAAAATATATAAAATCTAAAATATTATTTTAAATTAGATTTAAATACAAAAAGCGTTAAAGAAATAATTTCATTTTTTTCTAAAACTTTGGTGATTTTTTTTTTTTTCTCTTTCAAACCATTTGAAAGTTGAATGTACACTGCTTATTGAGATAATACCCATGAACTGGTCTAGTATAGCTATGTGTACCATTTATTGCATGCTAGATTAAAGTACCATATCTAATGCACCACGCTTATTTTTTTCTTGTACCACCTCCGTCACATATTATTTTTTAGCGCAATTTTCAAAAAGTAAATATAGATTATTTTTAATATGATATATAAATTGATATTATTTAAATATAGATAATTTATATGTACATTCAATTTTAATATTCTACAATGATATTAGGCTTGTTTATATTGTTGTCTTTTAATTATTAGAGTATGTGATAATTTAACTTTTTAATTTTTAGAATTGACGGTCATATTTCATATTAATGTTAAACGTTGCTATAATATCTTTTATTATACCAATACCCATAAAAAAAAGGTTATTTTCTCCCACATGCCTATCAAGTAGAACATCCATAACACTCGTAGAGAAATATAGAGCCAGAAAGATGAAATTGACTCTCTATTTTTGCCCTCTCTAAAAAATTTAAAACCTTTAAGAGAAAGTGACGGGATCCACTTCGAAAATCTCTCGAAAATTCCCAAAGTGATCCCACCTAAAAAAATTCTAAAGAATGTTCCCTAAAAAAAGACAACTCCAAAATAACAAACCTGCATAAAAAAATAAAAAATAAAAACATTATATATTCTCCACAGCACAACAACAATATTTAACAATATCAATGAATATAAGAAAGAGTTTCAAACTCAATTAACATTTACAAGAGCACCTTAATTCCAAGTTATTCTTTCAATCTCACATTTCAACGCTACATAATTAAATTCAACTTCCAAATAAACATAAGCATCAAACCATCAATTATCCATACAAGATTACAACTTTAGAAAAAATTATACATTTAGAATATCTCGTATATCTTGAAATAGAAAATAAATCATGAAACCTTGAAAATTATAAAATACATCCACTGTGCTCATAATTTAAAAGAACACACAACCCTTGATGCTCTTAATATATATTTAATGAAAATATCTTGAAAAATAATATTTTTAGTAGCTGCACTATGTTTGAAAACCTGAGCTGTCTACATATCGTTTTTACATTGAAAGGGATCAAACTACTTGTAGTTTTTTAAATTTTTTCGTAAAACCTTTAAATATCATAATTAAAAAAAATCATAAAAAAGAAGATTATTTGATCATTACATGATCAAATAATTTAGTTTCGCAACATTGTAACTAATAATTTCAAATCTTTATAAACTTTGACATTGATCTCTCACTGTAAAATCAACAAATCATAATAAAACCACAAAAATCGATCTCGAATAAAAATCCATTCAAATCTATAAAATATGTACCACACTATCTACTAATACATCAAATGATCCTCAAACTCATCCTAATATTCTAGCATCTTGGAAAAATCAAGGAGGCAAGATCCTCATCATCTCAATCTATTCATGTAATTAGCACCTTTTGACAAGGTTTGTGAAATAGCTCAACATTCCTTTTCAATCATGTAACCAACACTCATGTCAAAGTTAGTGAACTAGCAGAGAACTACACCTCATTGCATACTCATCATGCCTTTGTAGTCACCTAACCAGCACCTCTGTCAAGGTTAGTGAGCTAAAAGAATACTACACCTAATTGCATACTTAACATCTTTCTCTAGTCATCTTATCAACACATATGTCAAGGTTAGTGAACTAGCAGATAACTACACATCTCTGCATACTCAACATCTATCTCTAATCACCTAACCAGTACCCCTGTCTAAGTTAGTAAACTAGCAGAGGACTACACCTCACAACGTACTAATATCTATCACTAGTCACACAACCAGCACCCTTTGTCAAAGTTTGTGAACTAGCTTTACATCCCTTCCTAGTCACCTAACTATCATCTTCTGTCAAAGTTAGTGAACAAGCAGAAAATAAATCATTATATGTGTGTCATCATCACATTCATCGCTATCATACCATCATCATCACCATCATCCCAATAAATATCATCATACTATCATCATCACCACATCATCATCATCACATCAATAACTTTAACCGTGGTATGTATAAATCCAAATCATTTTCGACATAAATAAAATAAAATGAATTTTCTAAAATTTCAATTTTGAAAAATTACTATAAAAGCCTTATTAATTAATACATCGCAAATAAAATTCAGAGTTATTTAATATTGTTAATTTACTTAATATTTTGGTAAATTACAAATAAAACTCAAATCATTTACCAAATTACTAAAATCACAACTCATATATATTCGATGATGAATATGAGATATCATCCACATTAAAATAAACTGAATATAAATAAAACATATTTAAACATTTAATTTAGAGATAAATGCATTTTAGTACCATGTAGTTTGATAAACTTGTAAATTAAGCCTCCAATTTATATATTATGTCATATTAGACTTTCAAGTTTCAAGTGTATCACATTAAACCTTCAAATTACATTATGTGCCACATTAGACCCTCAAGTTTCAAGTGTATCACACTAAGCTTCCGATTTACATTTTATGTCACATTAGGCCTTCAAATTTCAAATGTATCATATGAAGCTTCCAATTATATTTTGTACCACACTAGACCCTCACTGAATTTTTGCAAACAGATGATAAACAACGCCAATTTTTTTTTATTATCAGAAGTATAAAATTAAAACTTAAACATTAACTCTGTGAGTTTTTAATGACGCAAAATTTATTTTACCGATTGATATTTTAGGATTCTAATGGTTTTAGGGTAAAACAAATATAAATAGAGTGTCTAATATGCAAAGTTATTAAACTACAGGGTACTTTAAATTTAAAGTTTCAAGTGCTTCTAAGTTATATTTTGTACCACATTAGACCCTCACTAAAATTTTGCAAATAAATAATAAACATCATTAACTTCTTTTTTTATTACAAGGATAAAAATTAAAACTTGAACATTAACTCTGTGAGTTTTGGATGACACTAAAACTTATTTACTGATTAATATTTTATGCTTCTGATGATTTTAGGGTAGAACAAATATAAGTAGATGTCTTAATATGCAAGTTTATCAAACTACAAGGTACTAAAATTTAGAGATGGCCTAATGTGGCATAAAATATAAATAGGCTTAATGTGATACACTTGAAACTTGAAAGTCTAATATGACATATAATATAAATTGGAGGCTTAATGTGATACACTTAAAACTTGAATACCTAATGTAGCATAAAATGCAAATTGAAAGCTTAATGTGATTCACTTAAAATTTAAAAGCCTAATGTACAAATTTATCAAACTACAGATACTAAAGTGCATTTATCTTTTTAATTTATATATATATATCACATTTAAGTATTCAAATAAATAAATCTTAGAGAAATCAAATCTAATATAAAATGGTCAGACACCTCAAAACTTTCATTATTTACCAAAATAAACATCAAAACTTATAAATTTCATAAATGCTCAAAAGCTTCATATATTTTGTAATTCAAACTCACTTTTAACAACATTTCATAAATTTAAATCATTAAATATCACCTTCTAATGCTATATGATTTTTATTTTTTAGTT
>QANX01004778.1:0-17717 GCA_003254975.1 Ochetophila trinervis
CCAAACGCCAGCATGATTATTTTGGACGGCAATGATGAATTTCTGCAATTAGACAGTTGTCTTTGTCCAAGGTGGAGATTAATAATTTGTTATTTAATAGCTGGTAGTTGGACGTGGCGACTGGAAGCAGGAACAGTAACGGTCACATTAACTGCTTTTGGGGGATTGTTGGATGGAGTTTTGGCGCTGCGGTTTTGTGTGGAAAACTGGGCAGACAGACATTTTTTTTTGGTCAAAACTCGGCAGACAGACATGGTTTGCTTACTTTGTAAGAAATTGAATTTTTTTTTGTTTTGATCTGCCGTAGGGGAGAACATTTTGAAAACCTTTTTTGAGAGGATTTGGCAGAGCTTTGGCAAGTGAAAAGACAAAAATCCCCTCCTTTGTGTTTTTTTGGGATATTTATAGATTCGATGAGCAAGGCTGAGTGCTCACGATGGGAATTTTGGGCTGTAGAAATCACTTAGGGCGTAGGATTTCTCACAAAGCAACATGAAAGAGATCAATGGAGATGAACTCTTTGAGTGGATCAGTTCCCTTAAAAGACTAACCCATTTGAACCTAACTGGAGTTCAAGGCCTAGAAGTAGTGCCATCTACGATTCATAAAACTCCTAAATCTCCAGGTGCTGGTTTTCACTGGATGCACCAATCTGTAAAAGGTACACCCTTCGATTACTACTTTGAGGAAGTTGATTGTATTGGACTTCGGGTTTTGTCCTCTCGAGAACCTACCCCGGGGATTCAGAAGGCTATATTATCTTCAAAAACACTCTGGATTCATGACAATGAGTCATTTAAAAAGACAGTGTTTTCCAACTTCTTGAGCTTATGGAACTCAAACAGCCAAGAGCACTTCGGATGAGAATAACGATGACACTGAAATCTCAGTAAACTAACAGAATTTTCTACCTGATCTAAAGTAGTTCTTGCCTTTGATACTGAAAAATGTAAAAAGAACAAAAAAGATATGCAACAGGATACCATTTTTCGACACTCCCTTCTTGAAGTTCTTGACGCGGTTGGAGGTAAGACTGGAAAGATTTGCAGAAGTATATGCCTTTACAACGCTGCATGGAGGTTAGTCATTGCTACAAATTGAGGATTTACCCTGCTGCTCTGTCAAGTCACCAGGGGTTGGGAGAAAAAACCAAGATGCAGGAATTGATTCACGGGACAAAAAAATAAAAATCACAATGTCAAGGAAGGCCATTAATTGTGTGTGCAATATAGTTATACTTTCTTGGGTGTACTTTTTTTCTTTGCCCTGTTCATTGAAGGGTGATGTATTTGTTGTATCATTATGAAATTTAAGTCCAGTTTGTAAAACTATGTTAGAAAACTAATCTTTGGCAGGCCAACATTTGAAAAAGAAGTGGGTTTATAGTTTGAGAGGCATGTCCTCTACTCTGTATCAGAATGTGTATATGCACTTTCTGTTGTTTCCTTCAAAATCTTCTGAACTGTAAATGTGTTTGCCCATGAAATGAGCTAGGCAAAATTACTCAGAATGAGCATGAATGAATCCAAGCCTTGAATATACTTCATACTATGGAATTTCAGACTAAAAACGGTTCCAATCTCGGAAACAGAAATCATTACAGATACATATATGAAAACTAATTACAAACAGAGGAAAGAGCAAACAATAAGAGGAAAATGTTGCAGAACATATGTAAAAAGAAATTTCCTTTTTCTCTCATTTTCTCAAGTGACATATTTAATGGTGCCTATACAATGATCAAACCTCTTTCTCTACCAGGAGCCGATCAACTTCAATCGTCCCAGAGAACAATCAACAGTAGCTGATTCTATAAATAGTTCTTTGTCATGCACTTGTTATGACTAATCCTATGTACATAATGTGCATGACTTTGCCAGCTAATTGACTGGTTCATTTGTCCTGAATACATAAGCTCCTGCAGAAACAAAACTCAGCTGTTAATGACACACTTACACTATAATGTCTACATTTTTATAATCTATTAAGATTAATCAAATAGAAAAGCAAATGATTAGGGGATGGATTAGTAATTACCAAGTGTAGGCATCAAAAGGGAAAGTGCAGCAACTCCAGCAATCTTAAGTGGAATGCCAGTCTTGATCATATCTTTGATTTCAATGTGGCCAGTTGAAAACCCAACAATATTTGAAGGTGTTCCAGTTGGAAGCAAGAATGCAAATTGTGCACCAATTGCTCCAGGAACCATAAGCAAAAGTGGGTGGACATGCATAGTGTGTGCTAGCTGAACCAGCAGAGGAATCACAAGGGTTGTAGTGGCATTGTTTGATGTGAACTCAGTGATAGTCCCACTTATAAGACACACAGCAGGAGCAATGGCTAAATATGGAGCTTCCTCCAAGAAATCTAAGGCTTTTGACAATATATCAGTAAGCCCGCTAGTCCGGACACCATCAGCTATGGCAAACCCAGCACCTAACAGCAATATGATGTTCCAAGGTAGTTTCTTGCATTTGTTCCAGTCCATCAACTTCTCACCCTTTTGCTTCTTGTTTGGAATTATGAACAACAAGGTTGCCATCATCACCTATTTGCAATTTTCGAGTTGAAAAAATAAAATCAATATGGATTCGTTAAGGAATTAATTATACATACATGGAGGGCATTTGGGATTTTTCTTAAAACAGAGAAACTTACACTGACAGTTCCATCACCAGCACGCCCATTGAATAGTGCAGCCCAACCAGGAATATCATCTGTTATGCTTCTTGTCATCCATAGAACTATTAGCATCTGCACAAACTCTGTTATGTTTAATGAACGAAAATCAGCCAAGAGAGGCAGTGTTATGAAACATTTATAAGTATTTGGAAACGCACCGAAAACACTGCCAGTACCATCTTCTCTGCAAATGCCATTGGACCTGCTCATTTTGGTACAGAAAATTGTTACAACTTGCTCCAATTTTTTATTTTTTTTTAAATTTTATTTTGGTGGGTCCAATTTGATTTGAAAAGTATTCTACAAAAAAAGAAAAAAAAAATGTATGGTGTGGTTGAATTTGGGTGGAACAGTGAACATAAAAAGCAAAACGAATGTGCGCCATGGATAATGTTTTTGCAGAGGACAAGTATACATTATTATTGGTCCATTAATTAATTTCAACTTTTTAAATCAATTATAGATCCATCAATATCGCCCCTATCTCAATATTTTATCATAGATGTCAATCAAATTTATGAATTATTTATAAAGCTAAATGTTTACAAGTGGACGAATAACAACGTTACAAGTAAAAAACATATATATATATATAATATAAAATATATTTTTCCATGTGAACCACAAGAAAATAATTCCTTAGACAATAATAATGGACAAGCAAAAAACGAATAAATAACTAAGAAATTGACAAACAAGGAAAAGACCATATTAAATAATTGAAGATTCATGATTGTGTTACCTAACAGTTGGAGCTCCCTCCTCAAATGGGCTTTGTCCAGATAAGCAGAGAGAATTTGACCCGAACCTCTTGGGCAATATAAGTAACAGAGTATAACCCAAAGTGCAATGAAAATGAACAGAGCCAACGGGAAGGCGAAAAAGAACCACGTGTTGAAGCTGATAGGGTCCGCATCAGGAAAATAGCTCTTCCACATCCCGACCAATATGAGATTGACACCTGTACCGGTGAGGGTGCTCATCCCTCCTACGGCGGCAGAGTATATGACCCCGAGCACCACGGCCCTGCAGAAGCCGTTGACGACGGTTGACTGGGCGGACCCCACCGGGAAGCGCTGGAGGATCCCGGTGGCGACGGGCATCATCATCATCGCTGCTGCCACGTTGTGCATCCACATGCTTACGAACGCTGTGGTGCCGCATATCCCCAGCAGCAGCAGCGCTGGATTCAGTGGGTCTCCGCAGAATAGCAATGTTATCTGCGCCCATCCACGTGTCCAAATCAGTTAATTTACACCGAACATTAAGATTCTTATTCATTTCATGCAAATCCATCCATGTTTTATCAAAAAATAAAAAAGACTCATTTTACCAAAACTAAAAATAAAAAAGACCCATCGACAGGTGTCACCTAGAAAAATGAGCAGTCATTTTTTATTTATTTATTTTTTCCCCCCCAGTACGCATCTAAAAGATTGGTATTCCTATTTCCTAATAGAAGACAGATGATTGAAAGCACTGAAACAGTAAATCTAATTCATTAATTAATTCATCATCAATTGATATTTTAAATTTTGTTTGTTTAAATTAAACAGAGGAAAAAGAAAAGGTATTAGGAAAATGGAATTACATTGAGAGCCAAGCGTCTATGAATGTTGTAATGCTCGACGGCGAGAGCGAGAATGAAACTGCCAAGAACAAGAGAGATAACATCGTCCATGTAAGATTGGGCCACGTCATCAGAGGAAGCGATTCCGAAGAGAGGGAAGAGAAAGAGCGGCGACATGGAGGTGATGGGCATGGGCACGGCCTCCGTGATCCACCAGGAGAAGATCCAAGCCAACACCCCCAGCATGTTCCGGCTGCTGGGACCCGATGGACCATCCAGCTTCACGCTCAGGCATATCACCGCGCACAGAAGCGGTCCCAACAGAATGAATGCGTTTTTGGGTGTGAATACGGATATCAATGACGAACGGAAGCTCTGTGAGCTCTGGATTAATTGGTCTTCTTGAACTGGAAGAAGTGGGGTGCTTTTAGGGTCTTCGGAGATTGGACTGTTAAACATCTTCTGTAATTGTTTCGAGGGGTTGGGGGGCAATGAGAGAAAATATGGATTTATGTATTCTTTTACAATGGAAAAAATGAAAGTATTAATGGCTTTTTATTGATGATGGATTTTGGAGCAGAGAAAGGTGAGAAAACTAGTACTGGTAGTAGTGGTTGACAAATTAACTTTCATTTTGGTATTTTCTTCTTTTCTGTTGCTTGGGGTTGTGGCTACAAAAATATGGTACATATTCGCCCTGAGCTGGGATGTCTAAACCATAAACTAACAACTAACATGCTAAAGCATCCATATATATATATATATATATAGAGAGAGAGAGAGAGAGAGAGAAAACTAACATGCTAAAACAATTTGGTAGTACATAAATGCAATGTATAAACATACTTTTTTCTTCCAACTTTGTGGGTCCAAAACCTCCTCGGTTTAAGACAAGTGTGTGTTGAAGGGCCACCGCTGGGTTGCCTCACTACTGCATAGGTAATGCTGGGCCATATAATTATTGTGTTTATAAAAACAACTAAAAAGAATATTCCAGTTTCAATTTGAACGAGGATAAGATCAGCCAAAAAAAATGGAGATGGATATTATCCTGAGTCAGATTTATTATTTTTCATCTTTATTGTTTTTTATGGACTTGGAAAAGTATTATTCCTTTTAAAAATTGGATTGTTATTAGTTCTCAATGTTGGGTTAAGCTTACATGTAAGCCTAGCAACTTGTTAATCCGTAGTAATCTTTTGAATCATAATGCATCAGAAAATCCAACTAATATTGTTAAAAAAAATTAAATAATAACCATAAATTGACAATTTTTCTATACGGGTGGATTCAAATTCCAAATTAGTACACCAACTTAAGAGTCATTTAATTAATTTTAAAACATTAAATATGAGAATTTTATTTTTTTGTATAGTGGTATTGTCAAACATATATTTATATAAATATAATGACTATGGCGAATATAGGAGGACGTAAGTGTCATTGTGTAGGGAAAATAATTTGGAACGAGGTGGGACAACCTTCCAACTTGTAAGATTTTTGGTTATACCACTATGGCGATAGTTCAGCATATAAAAATTAACTGAATTGTTGCATTTGTAGTTTGAAAATTGTGGCTTGAATTTTAATTTGCTTTGTTATTGCCTTGAATTATTTTATGTCACGATGTTGCATACTGCAAAAATTATAATCTGATACCTGCGATGACACTGAAAGGCATCTTTTTTATATAATAAAAAAAATAAATCAAAAACCTTGTCCTCTCTCAAATAAACGCTGTAAATATCAGGAAATTAAAAAACAAAAAAAACAAAAGTGGAAGACCCATACTCAATAATGCATATCAGGCCAACTCATGGGCCCGATCGGCCCAAGATGAAAGCGACATGCGTTTTGCCATTTTCTATGTCGAAATTGAGATTTGAAATTCACACGTCAGCTGTCTCCAATCAAAAAATGCCTGGGGATCTCATCTCGCCGCATGGGAGTATGAGATTGGACCAGATCACCCGTGAATTCAGCGTTGTAGCATTATTCTTTCTCATATAAGTGGTCCTATAGGCTTTTGCTGCAATTGTGATTTATGTACAAGGTTCCAATTATTATTATTTTTATTTTTTTACTCATTAAAAATAGTATATGATACCATGGACTACAAAATCTATAGTCAAACATTATGCCCAATAAAAATTTTGATTCAAAATATAAATTGGAACCAATTATAGTAAAGTTTAAATAAATTCAAAACTAAAATCAAATAATTTATAGTCTATATAATTAATTTAATAATTTCCTATGGCGATTGTTAGTGATTTCTTGATTTATTTTCTTTTCTTTTTTTAATTATTTTTTTGTTTTTTATTTAATCATTTCATTGGGAAATGTTGGCATAACAATACTATATATAAAAGGGGACATTATAGTATTAAAAAATGTGTTATATTAAATTAATTTTCATATATTTGTCTCTCATTTTTTCGATTCAATTTCATTAATTAGAAGATGTATTGAATTTATAATTTAATGTATTTAAATAGAGTTATAGATTTTAAAAGAATTCATAGATTATTATGGAATTTCACAAATTCTTTATGGAATTCATAAGAAGCTATACAGAATCTAATGAAATCCATAAATAATAGGTGATATTCCATTTAAGATTTTTTTCATTTATAAAATTATTTTAAAAATTTAATGAAATTTATTAAAATCTATTATTATTATTTTTAAATCAATAACTTTTTAAATACTTTCATATTTTAAAAGACTATACTAAGTCTTAATTAAATATATGTAAATTTTAATAGATTTTTTTAAAATTTATTAAAATTAAAATTCAAAACCTCTTGATTTGTATAAATTTATATGAATTCTAAATTAAATATTTCTAAATTTTTAAGCTTTTTTAAAATCAAACAAATTTAAAATTTAAAATACTCTCTTTAATTTAATTGTGATACTATTCTTATAGACACAAGGTAAATTTAGAAATTTTGATTTTAAAAAACATCCGAATCATAATCAATATTATATAGTTTTAGAAAGAAAAAAAATTGAACAATTTATATATGTTTAGGAAGCTTCGTTACCAACTTTGCTTTTGGTACTTTGAGCCAAGAAAAAAAAGAAAAACCTTTGCTTTTTGGTATGTACTTCTGACTTTTGATAAGTAAAATTGGACCAAAAATTTAAGCATGGTTCGTCTTTTACTTATTTTTTCCATGCTCATTAGATGGTTAACAGAGAAAAAATTGACTTTCTAACCAAAGATTAATTGTTGGTATACCTGAAAATAAATTGTTGGTTTACCTGAAGTTTTGCTGCTCTATATATATAAACATGTCACGACTCACGTTGAGTAATTTATACATGTGTTCAATAATCTAAAAGATAGATGTACAAGACAAATCGAAAAGGGACATCAATTGCTAAAATTGAGTACATATGTAAATGCTATTTAGGCAAAGTTCCACATCAAAAGGATGAGTATTTATTACTGCCCAAGATTATATGTAATTAGAATCGTGATTATCTGTAATCTTATATTATTGACTGAACATATCTATCAAATGGTGGCCGACATCACTCGTATTAGCAATTTTATTATTTATAATATATACACATATATCAAACACCTTGACAAATTAATAGAGAGGAAGTTAAAATTGGCAAGTCCAAGAGACCGAGAGGTATTTTTTTTTTAATCATAATCAGTCAGTGGCGGCTTAATTAGCAGCAGACTATATACATCGTGAATTTGCTGAGAACACCGCGCAAGCCCAGCTGCCAAGAAGCGAAAAGATTCATTCGGATTTGAAGAATAGTGCACATTTACGATATGATCATATATTTTGATGTTTAGAAAATTGGAATTGTTCTCACTATTATTAGGAAACTTCATTAGTCCCGGTCCCATAAGAGACGTGTTTGGAATTATGTAGATTATGATTTCTATTTCAATTTGAGTTTTAGTAGTTTAAGATAAGGTGCTACAATAGCTGTTATACTTGTGAAATAAAAATAAAAATATAGTAATTATTAAGGTTGTAGAATTCATAAGGTTATATTACTTGTTTGAATTCAATTCCTACTCGCGCGCGCGTGTATATATATATGACCTGGAATTGGTCAAATATGTGTTTTGACAAGGAAATAATTCACCAGAGGAAGCCAAATTTGGGTTCATAACAAGTTGTGTGTATGTGTGTTTTGTTTTTTTTAAGCTGAAGGGCTTATAACAAGTTGGAGCATTGGGCCGCATACACAATTATATTAAATACAATATTAATGTTGAAAGGTTTTGACCAATAGCAATATCATAGATTTTTAACCAAAAATAAATTAACAATGAAAAATTTATCATTGATATTGACTTTTTGTGACAATGCATTTTAATACGATGCGGACATTCGTATGGCAGATTAACTGTGTATTTATAGGGGTAAATATTATTTTTTGTGATTTTGAAGTTTTTAACCGTTTTGGTTGTTATGAACCGTTTATGGAGTTTCCCATTTTTGGAGACTCATTTATTTGGGCAATAATTACTATGCTGTGATGGTTTTTTTTTTTTTTTTTTNAAAAATAAATTAGGTAGTTTTATTATATTATTTTAATATTTAAGAAAAAAATGATAATAGAATATTAATTTTACTTTTTTAATTATAAAAAGGTAGGAATCATGAGCTGCACAGGATGTTTATTGGAAGAAAACTAGCAAAGTGTCAAATAGTGATACTAATGCTGTCAAAATTTATTAAATTTAAAGAACATAAGAGCCAAATGAAATACATAAGATAAATTATAAATTCACACAAAATTAAAAGATAACGTTACAAAAAATCCTTGATGGATGTGAATTGCCACATAGAAGTCACATAAGACTTTCTCTATAAATTTCTCATGAAGTCCTTTTTTTTTTTTTGTAACAATTAACATGGGCATAGAATATCTTGACTATAAAATTAAATATATATGTTTGGTCCTGCAGGCATTTTTAAGTGCTTCGATGTGAGCTTGTAACTCTTAACATCTAAACATAGCGGCAAAGGTGTTGGTCCAGAAAGAACATACCTAGTGAGAGCTAAGTTCCAATGCCCATGCAAAGCACCAGCTGTATTTGAAATTCATGTAGTTGTTAATGCTTTTCCTCTTCCTGGTTTGGAAATGGTGGATAAGGAAAACTGGATTGCATTTCAAATATACCTGAACAATTTCACACTCACTGGGGCTGGAGTTTTTTCATGGCCTAAGGAGTTACTGCTTGGTCACAAAACACTTCCTCCAAATATTCCAATTGCAAACCTCCTATAGTAAGTCCTACAAATTAACAACATTAATTTGTTACCCCTAATTATTTAATAACTATTTCCGTAATTTTCATTAAGCTAACTGGTTGACTAATCAATTAACTACGTTTTTTTTTTTTCTTTTTTCTAATGGAATATCGATTGTCATTACCATTAAGCTTCTTAAAAATGATTCGACGATTGAAGGAGTACAATCCGTCGAAAGTAAATTCATCCACGTTAACACTATGGGTTGAAACAATTTGAAGCTAAAATCCATCAGAATCTCAACAGCAGCAAACAGATGGTCCAGCTACATCTTCATGTTCTAGCATTAAGCCTCTCTTAATGGTCTAGCTACAATTCGATTTTTTTTCATATGCTCTTTATATAGCCGGAGAATGCATCATAACAAACACTTTTACCTTGGGTAAAAGCAGAAGGGAAAAGCAAAAAGAAGAAGTAAAAGCAAACTAATCAATTACATGAGGGGAAAAGTAAAAGTGAAAAGTAAAAGCCACCGAAAGCATCACATGCTATTCTGGCTGGGCGACAGGTTAAAATTTCTGTAGTCTGAGTCATCCGAATCCAAAGATGCACTTCGCCCGAAGCCCTTCCACCATGGTGCAGTAGTAGTATCACGTGGGCTGTCTGTCTTCCACTGAGGTCCTACATTGTGATCCATCCAGGTGTCAAAATGATCGTCATAGGGATCCTGGGAATCTTGGAACAAAGAGTCTTGAAAGTTAAGAGAGGCCTGGGAGATATCATCGGGCCTTTCAGTAGGATTATCAAAGTCACCAGAGGGGCCTAGATCCATAGGAGTAGGGTTGGAAGGGCCTAGATCGTGGGTCCTTGATAGGCCAGAATTTTTAGGACATGGGCCTGGGGGAGAACGATCAGGGATGATGAGGACTTCATCAGGTCCTGAAGTCTTGTCAAGGTTATTGATTTCTCGAATGAAGTCTTGAAGTAAAGGCTTATGAGTAGTGGTTAATTGGGTCTTTGAAACAGTGGCCCACTCGTATGCCATTCCCTGAGCCCATAATTTGCCAGTTGTTTTATTGAAGTAGTATGGCCTATGAAGTATGAAGATGGAAGATGTTTCCTTCTGTTTGTCTGGCAGGAGCTTCCATAAGTTCTTGTGCTGAAGAATCTTGTAGAGTTCTTCCCTCCACCATTGAAGGTTGTGAAACCATTATAGAAAGGTCCAGAGAAGAGAGTCATGGTTGTTGGTATTTATCAGATGATCGAGGAGAACAAAAGTAGGGAAGACAAAAGCAATAGAATGCTCTGTAATACAACATCATAGATACCAGAGAAGCTCATCAGTGAAAGTCAACATTGGATCAAAGTAGAATGGGACTGTATAATATAACTTATCACTTCATAGATAGGCTCTATGGGGCTGATCAAGACAATGGAGTACATGGTATAGGTGGGTAGCTCTTTTTTCTTTTGCATAGGCAAGGATGATGTGTGAGGGAAAATGATCATTAAGATCTGGAGGAAAGTTTATCCGGATAGTTGCTCGATCAGGGAGATGAGGAAGATTGGCCATCATAACCAGGGGAAAAGAGGATATGTGAAAGATGAGTTTCATGGGAGAAGACCTTGAGAGAAGATCTGGAGCACCTTGCATCTGGATCTTGATCTGGAAAGCCGAAGTGAGGTTCGGATCTCTTAAAGGCATGTTGAAGTTTGGATAAAAAGTGAGCATCACGCTTCCACTGGTAAGGGTGGTAGTGATGGTACCAATAACAGCATGTTCATATAACATGAACGTTCTGTTAAGAAGAGACATCCTGGCAGTAGCAGGAATGTTCGGGCGACCATGGAAGCTAATGATGACACGGATAGCCCCGAAATGGAGGTGAGAGTATTCTTGATCACGCCACTGATTAATATATTCCTGAGGGATCTCAAGGGTGATATACTATTCTTCAGACGTAGCAGGAACAAGGCAGTGGTCCAGACTGGTAGTCTGGATAAGCTCCTTAGTATAAACACGGCGAGGGGAGATAAGTTGTCGAATTGATCTTTTATGCCTTTTGAAAATGGCATAGGGACTGATGAGAGGTTGAATAGTGGGGTCGATCTGGGATTCTTCCGGAATATACGTGTATTCCATCATATTAGTAATAGTGCGGGAATGAAGGGTGAGATTCTGAGAAGGGATAGAGAAAGTAGAAGATGATGTCCGTAAGGAGTCATCAGAGGAGGTAGAAAGGGGTCTGTTCATAGCTGTAGGAAAAGGACTAAAACTGTCGGTAGATCTACGAGGATGTTGCATGAGTAAAACGGTTTCTTTCTCTCCGTTACCTATACTAAGAAATGTTCATTATACTATGACAGAAATGGAGTACGTGGCATTGTTTTACCAATACACGAGGTCTGAAGTCACAAGGACAACTTCCTTTAGGTACTGGTTTCTAGTCCATATACCCAATCATGACCAAATTATGGCTTTGATACCAACAGGGGTTAGGTGTTTCTACAGCGCTGATAATACTCAGGTATACTCGAGACACACAAAGCCGAGTCAGTTGATAACTAACATAAATGTCAATCTTTAAGTAAATACTTAAAGTACCCTTGAGCAACTTTTAAACCACACATGCAACAACATTAATTCTATGAAAATTTTGGCATTTCAAGTGGCAGTGCTGTATAATTCATGTCACAGTGAAAAAAAAAAATGAGAGGACAAATTTACTTACAAAGTTGACATTTTCTATTTTTGCATTGGAATATACTATTTTGAAAATTTTGCATTTCTATTTAGAATTATCTCTTCGTTGAATTGNTTTTGAAAACTTTGCATTTCTATTTAGAATTATCGCTTCGTTGAAATTGATTAATGATCAAGAGCTCATATGTTCGATGCTAGAAACTTTGTGGCTTTTTGCTTTGAAGATTTTCTTTGATTGTAACTCCTGAATATATATGAGGCGTTTATATTTAGGAGAGCAGTTTTGTTTACTATCCACCTTAAATACTAAATGGTGGAGGAAGCGCAAGAATTAGAAGATGTACTTTTTTATGACACACATAAAGAATACGTACCTCCCTAACACAAAATCAAAAAGGTTGAAAATACTAAATTACACCAACATATATTTGTGAAGTACAAACGATGGTGGATTTGAGGTTCATTAATTTTCCAAAAGCTACATGCTCAATCTAGCTTCTTATTGTTTTCATTAGCATCCAAGTCCAATGCTGCTAATAGAGTTTTCAATGTAAAGGACTTTGGTGCTATGGGAGATGAAAAGAATGATGATGCACAGGTGATGCATCTCCATAATATATGATATACATATATATGTTTTACCAATATCTTTATTTTTATTTTTTTTGGTTTAAATGCATTTTAGTAACCTTTTAAAATTAAATTTGTCCATTTAGAGGTCTCTATAATTAATTTGTGCAATTAATACATTATAAATTGAAAAAAGTTGCATATTTTGTCCAATACAATTGAAATTGATAAAAAAAAGTTACACATTTGTCTAATTTAGTTAAAATTGACAAATTCTATCAACTTAAAATTAACATATGATCCTTAAAATTATTTTTTTCATTTTTAATTTTACCAAAAACTAAAAAAAAAATAAAAAAATGAATTTCAAAATTTTTTTTCATGTGTTTTAATTTTTTTTAAAATTTTTTTGCTACAATAAAAAATGAAAAAAATAATTTTAAGGATCATATGTTAATTTTAAGTTGATAGAATTTGTCAATTTTAACTAAATTGGACAAATGTTCAACTTTTTTGTTAATTTCAACTACATTGGACAAATATAATTTTTTTTTCAATTTAAAAAATATAAATTATACAAATTAATTATAAAACTTCTAAATAAACAAATTAAATTTAAAAAAATATTAAAATGCAGTTAAATTTTTATTTTTTTAAACCTTTTTAAGCGTTTGGAAGGAAGGTTGTGTTAATTCTGACATCGCAGCAACGGTGTTGGTCCAAGAAGCAAATACCTTGCGAGTTTAGCCACGTTCCAAGGCCCATGTAAAGCACCAATCTAGTTCCAAATCAACGGAGTCGTCAAAGCCCAACAGGGTTCGGAAAATCTGGTCGATAAACAAAACTGGATTGTATTTAAACGCATCTACAATTTAACACTCACAGGAGGTGGAATTTTCCATGGCCGAGGAGCTTCAGCTTGGCCACAAAACATTTGCTCCAAAATTTCTGATTGTAAACTACCTACTGTAAGCCTTATATATATCATATCAGATTTTAAATTTTAATTCTATTATTTGGACTGACAAATAATAAAATCTAGCTAAATGTAAAAAATAAAAATAAATTTTAAAAAAAAGTCAGGATCATTAGCAACGTTGAGATTTTGAATTCCACTATAGATAGGCAAGGGGGACGACTGTGTTTCCCTTGGACAGGACATGGGATCAGCATAGGGAGTCTCTTTCAGTACAAAAATGAAGAAGTAATCGGATTGCACTTTAACTGAGACTCATAATGCATGGATTTAGAATTAAGACATGGCCTGATTCTACTGATGGTGTTGCTTAATTCCAATTTTCGTTGATATCGTGGTGAACAATGTGGAAAATCCTATTTTGGTAGATCGGCAATATTGCCCTTATAGTAAATGCTATCTAAAGGTACTAAAATTAATTGTTTCAAAATCTTAATTTGCAAACAAAATAGGAAAAAAAATATATTTTGTTTTTAATTTTTGGGGTTAAATTTTCAGGTGCCTTCACGTGTAAAGATAAGCATCTAAGCTTTGCAAACATCCGCGGTACTTCGGCTTCGAAAGTAGTAAATCTCAATTTTAATGATCTTTAAATATAAAAATAAAAGAGTAATGCTGTAGAAACTAGTTAGCCTACTAACAAATGTTATTTTATTAGTTAATATAAAACTATAATATAGATTTGAATAAGTAAATTTTTAAAAAAAAATACATATATATATAATTAAAATATAAATTAATCAAATAATAATACATATATAATTAATAAATATGATAGTAAACTAGATGATGGATTGTTCAAAATAAAATTATATAATAATTTTAGAGATGAATCATGTCAAAGAAGAAATTTATATTCTTCTAAAGCTATTTATTTATTTTTATTTTGGACACAAGATACTTCAACCGCTTTCTTGCATTAAGATATAAGTTTTCTGCTGTTAGCTTTAGTGTTTTTTTTTGGACAACAAGAACCACCCATTTTTATCTAAATTATCCAGTTCTACTTGTATTTTATATTCAACCTATTTGGAAAAGAATAATGTTACAGTTATACATACACTTTCAAATGTTGATTTGTTTATATTTAAATTATAATAATATATTAATTAATAAAATGATGACAGATAGTAAATTTATTAGTAAACTAGAATATTACAATTTTAAAAATGCATAAAATGTAATAAAATAAATATATTTTTTTCCTGCCAAAAATAATAATCAATGTTGCATTTTTAAAAAATGCACAAATAGTTATGGGCTTTTCCATGCAACCATTTCATAGCCCAGGCCGACTTAGTATCCGTTTGTCAGTTTGTGGAACTGCTCTTTACACATGGCGGTCCAACAGAAACACAACACAACTTTGTTAGGTGTTGGTATTAGGAAAATCACATGGTCCCCACCAGCACATAGAAAACGCAACTACTGAGAAAATGACTAAACCACCCATTTCTTATCGGATTTCTAAGTTCCAAATTGCAAGGATAAATCTGGCAAACAGAACTGCACGTCCTTTTCTTCTTTTTCTTTTTGGGGAAAATGAACTCCAACTCCTCTCGCCTGTACGATTCGTGTCTTGCAAACCAACCCCTCTTCCTCGCACTGAGAAAAACCCTAAAGAGCCAAAATCGACAAGATCGGAAGCAAACCCCAATAGCCTTGAAGGAATTGCAGAGCTGCGACTCTCCAAAAATACGAGCTGAGCTAGCTATGGTGGACCTCCCTTGGGAGGTGGTAACCGAGATACTCTCTCGCCTCTCGGGGAAAAACCTCCTCCGTCTCAGGTGCGTTTCTAAGCCATGGCGGTCCTTAATTGACAGCATCGATTTCATCCATCTGCATCTTCAAAACAGCCTAGAAAGCAAATCCCATTTCGGGCTTATACTCCGAAAAGATTTCCAACTCTATCGAGTCGATTTCGATTCGCCAGATGTCGCTGTCGAGCTCACTCACCCTCTCATGTGTTACAACAATCGAATTCGGATTCTGGGCACCTGCAACGGCTTGCTCTGCATCTGCAACGTAGCAGGAGACGTAGCTCTCTGGAACCCATCGACCAAGAAGCATAGGGTTTTACCCTTTTTGCCCAACGGATCGAATCGCGAACCGAATAAGTATTTCTGCGGTGCTAGAGTTTACGGATTCGGGTACGAACCCGTGATTGATGACTATAAATTGGTGAGCATTTCGCAGTTTATCGGTTTAGATTACCAGTCATTCGAATCTGAAGTTAAGGTTTATAGCTTGCGGACAAATGAGTGGAAGGACATCCAAGCTATGCCTTATGTACTTTGCTATACTGGGAAAATGGGTATTCTTGTTAATACTTCTTTGCATTGGGTGGTGACCCGGAAGCTAGTACCCGAAGCGACCGAATTCATTGTTGGTTTTGATATTGGAACAGAGAGATTTCAGGAGGTACCAATACCTGATAGTGTGAAAGATCACTTTGAAATGGACGTTGGGGTTATAGGGAAAAACCTCTGTATCGTTGCTAATTACCAAGAAGAGGGTGATTTTGAGGTTTGGGTGATGAAGGAATATGGGGTAAAAGAGTCCTGGACTAGGCTGTTTAAGATGGCACATACCCAAGAGACTATAAAAAATGTTATGCCTTTGGCTTATTCGAAGATGGGTCAAGAAGTTCTTTTTGAACAAGACCATGAAAAGCTTGTTTGGTATGATTTGAAAAGTCAGAGACTAAAGGCTGTTAAGCTTCGAGGTATGCCTCGTCCGTTTGAGGCCGTGGTATATGTGGGAAGCCTTGTTCCTCCTACTGTTGGTAATAGGGGTAAGCATTGGAAGAACCATGGATCTGGAGACGACAAGAACAAGAAAAAGTAATAGTTTTTCAAGAATGATGAAATTTTTTTCGTGTTATATTTTCCATGATGATTTTGATTCCGTAACTATTGAATTGTTTGTCTCAGGGATGATTTTCTGTCGGAGGGCTTCAAGTTGGTGCTTTAGGCAAACAACCAGACGTGTTAGATTAGGAGCAAGAGTGGAGAAGAGGTAATTTTTTGAGAGCTTATTGATTTTTATTTATTTATTTATTTTTGTGGGGATTTTTATGCTGCTTTTTGTTGGTAAATTTAAGCAATTTCGTAATTTATTTGTAAAAGCAGAGATTGTAATGCAGACTAGTTATTATCAGCATGGGTTACTGATTTAACCTCGTATATTGGCACCACCGTTTTTATTTTCTTTCAGGGATGAAGATGAAGACATACCTGAGAGACATTAAAGAAAAGTTTGTAAAATGGAAGTGAAATAAGTTGAAAACATAAACACAATGACAAATTTCGAATGCGTTGTGATACTTGATTCAGGTTTTTATCTGATCATCATCTTATGTTAATGTCTATATGATCCTTCTGTAAGATTTTGCAGATGTAACATTTTGCTTGCTTTTGAAACTTTCTTGTACACTCTGCCCTTGTATACAGTTTATATTTTGGTTGACTTTAATATACGTATTGTTGATCTTCGATTTACACACATGGAAGAGAATAACTGTACTTGTATCACATATGACAAACTTAACCCACATTTTCTTTGGAAGTAATAAGCAAAAGATGGTTTAATTGATCTATATATTTGTTTTAATTTATTTTTATTTTTACATATATTTGGTTTAATTGATTGTTTTTTTTTATACATTTTAATTTAATCGATTTTTATTCTTGAATTTCATTGGTCTGTTCTCTTTTTCGTTTTTTTTTCTTCTTATTTTTGTTATTTCAATAAATGAATTAATAGATTTTCTTGTTGATAAGTATCCTGTATTGGTAGAAGTATTATATTAATAGATTATTACGTGGAATTCCTAAGAACAAATAATAAAAATAACAAAAGCAGCAGCAAATTAAGCCACATAGTAGACCTAAAATGAAAACATTTATCCATATACGGCGACAACTGATAGCACGTGCTCTTTTTTTTTGTACTTTTTTTTTTTCTTCTTTTATAAAT
>QANX01004779.1:0-16637 GCA_003254975.1 Ochetophila trinervis
ATATCAACGCCAAATAATTTTTGCGAAAAATGGTTAAGAAAATTGGCGACGCGCGCGTCTCTATTATAAGATAAAAGGCGACACCAGCGTCTCCGATTCTAAAAGAAAAGGCAACGGAAAATCCTAGAAAAGGCGACGCGAGCGTCTCCGTTTGTAGGAGAAAAGGCGACACCAGCGTCTCCGATTCTAGGAGAAAAGGCGACGCGAGCGTCTCCGATTGTAGGAGAAAAGGCGACGCCAGCGTCTCCGATTCTAGGAGAAAAGGCGACGCGAGTGTCTCCGATTGTAGGCGAAAAGGCGACGCCAGTGTCTCCGATTCTAGGAGAAAAGGCGACGCGAGCGTCTCCGATTCTAGGAGAAAAGGCGACGCGAGCGTCTCCGATTCTAGGCCAAAAGTGCGCGTAAACAATGAGAAACGGAGACACTTGCGTCGCCGATTTGATGAAGATACTGCGACACTTTCGTCGCGAATGTATAACCGTCATCAGCGACGCTGAGCGTCGCCTTAATCCTTATTTTACGGCGACGCACTTTAGACGTCGCGAATGTTTTTTTACTTTCGGCGACTCNGGGTTTGGGTAAAATAAATTTGACACGAACACGAATACCACACGACACGAACACGACACGACACGACACGTTGCCAGGTCTATTTAAAATAATGTTTTGGTCAAGAAGGGAAATCAGCTGATAAACGATACACATCTTCAAGAGTCAGATACAAGGAAGGCCGTGATCTCAATTACAGCAAAGCATTACGAACTATCATATCATGTTCTCATTCAATATTTTCAGAAACTAGGATACAAAAAACCTGGCCAATTCAACAAAAAAATAAAAAACTGGCCCCAAAAAATAAAATAAATAATTTGCATTATGGAATTTTTAATTTTTAAAACTTTACAATTTAAATTTTTAATTTTTAAAAGTAGAAATTTAAATTTTTAAATTTGTTAAAGATTAGTCTAATTTTTATTTTGGTCAAACAAATTGATAACAGTTTTTTCTGCATGACTTTTTTCTTTTTAATGATCAAGACTTTAATTTTTTTCCTCACAAACTCTGCTATAAATTTCTAATGGATCCATTACCAATTTGTTTGACGAAATTAAAAACTGTATCAATTTAAATACTTAAATTTTTATTTTAAAAGTTGAGTTTCTAAATTTCAAAAATCTATAAATAAAGAAAAATGCAATTAACTCATAAAGAAGCAAATGAATAAATAAACACATTACCAAACCACTACACACTTATTGATTGGGGAAGACCCTACATGAAAAAGTCTAACGCTTCAATAGTATTGATTTCATTATTACAAACTTCAATTTCAATTATAATATTATTCATTATCAAAAGTTTCACGCCAATACAAGTTCAACATGCAAGTTGCTAAATCATAGCTACTGTATAAGTCCTTATACATGGGACAATAATTTAAAGTTTGTAATTTGAAATTGAGGAGGTGTTCACACATTATAGATACTCCAGCAAATTAAGATTATGTATGTACGTATGTATGTAAATACGTACGTATTCATATATGTAGAATTGAGGGATTCTAAGTCCTAACTTCACAGGGCATGAGCAAATATTAGCTCTTAAGCTTGATATGAGCAAGGGTAGCTGATGATAGAGCGGAATGAGGTTTTATTCAAATAATGATGGAAAAATTGGGTTTCGCATAAATTTGGATCAATATTATTGTGAGGTACGTGTGTCACTATCACTTATTCTGTTTTAGTTAATGGCAATCCAATAGAGTAGGTGCAGCAGGCATCTCTCTAAAGCCATTGTTTACGAGCTCGAATTCATAGCGTTCAAGAGTGTTGAATCACCACTAATTTTAAAAGCTTACGCCGATTAATGTAAATTTTTATTTTATTTTAATGAAAGCACATTTTCACTAACACTTCCCCTCATATGTAGGTCCGAGCTTTTTTGAGCTCATTTGGATCTTTACATGTATTTTTAATTTTTCTTAGATGGAGTTGTTGAGCTTGGAATTCAAGACCTCAAAACTTTAGGCTCTGACACCAAGTTGAATTATCACTTCTCCCAAAAGCTTAAGTTAATGGGATTAACATGGTATCAGAGCCAGAAGACCTAGCGGTAAAATGTTCGAAACTCAATAACTTCACTCAAATTTAAAAATAAATTTAAGGACAAAAAAAAAAAAACTAAAAGAGGTCGGGTCGAATATCCACATGTAAGGACCTAAAACAGGTCTACATGCAAGGAAGAATATTAGAGATAAAAATATAAAATATATAATGACTCACCTCCTATCAGTTTAAGCTTTTGCGATAAGTGGTAATTCAATTTGGTATCAGAGTACTGACTGTCAACTAGGTCTTCTGGCTCTGATACCATATTAAATGACTACTGATTCTAAAAGCTTAAGCTGATGGATGTGGGTCTTCATTTTTTTTTTAATGAAAGCATTCTCTAACAAGGTGGGTGATTAGCTCTTAAGCTTCATTTGTTTTTTACCTTGGTATCTTCGGGAAAAGAATGATTCATCAAAAAAAGAGTCAAACCCATAAGAGGTTTTAACACGAATGAGCACTTCCTAGAGATTTGAGACAAAGAGATCCACTATCTTCATATTTATTCCTAATTTGTGCTGAGGGTTTATCTAGTCTCTTGAAAGTGTCATGTAACATCCATTAGTTTTTTTTTTTTTTTTTTCTCGCTGATGATAGCATTCATTTTGCTAAAGCTATAAAATATCCAAGCTTGTCTATCTATCCAGCAAGTGTTATCTATTTATAAGAAGGCTTCGGTCAGAAAATAAATATGCAAAACACAGTTTCCTCTTTTAGCCGAAATACGCCCAAATCAAGTAAGTAGTGGGTTAGGAATTTTTTTAATATTTAGATCACTTAGGGACAGGATAAGTATTTGGGTTTGTCTTTTTTTTTTTTTTTAACTACGTGAAGCAAAATTAAGCATTTTAAATTAAGGTCTTAATGCACTTTAGTACTTTTTAAAATTGAATTTCTTAACATAAAGATCTCTACAATTAATTTGTGCAATTATACTTTCCAATTTAGTTAAAATTGACAAATTCCGTCAACTTAAAAGTTATGTGCATAGCACGCGGCTCTTAAATTTGATTTCTTCATTTTTTTATTGTATGAAAAATTTTAGAAAAAATTAATCAATATGAAAAAAATTTTGAAATTTATTTATGGTTTTTCTTTTTGTTTTAATTCTTTTTAATTTTTGGTACAATTAAAAATAAAAAAAACTAGTTATAAAGGTAACTAGTACTAGNTAAAAAAACTAGTTACAAAGGTAACTAGTACTAGGATAGCGAGAAGAAAAATTATAAAATACTCTCTCTAAATTTCCTCATAAATAATAGTACGACATCAAATTGCTCATGTTCCTTCAACTTTGTTTTTTGTTTTTTTTGGTGCAATCCTTCAACTTTGTTTGGAGTCATGACTAATTAATATTTTAATCAATATCATATATAAATAATATATTTGTAAGTTAGACTTTATTTAAAACAAAACTTATAAACAATCTTGTAAAATGACACCGAAACAAATTATTAATCTCAATTAAGTTTTTTCCTTTTTTTTTATCAATTTTGTTTTCACAAGTTATTATTAGACTCTTTTTTTTTATTCATATAAACGATCTATTTGATCATTAGATGATCACTTGTCATATTCAAACAAAACTTAATAAAGAGGAGCAATTTGACTTTATACCATAGTTTAGGAACGATATTATTATTGAGTTCTTTTTTTTTTTTAAAAAGGATAAATTGAAATATGGTTTTAAACAGAATGGATTCTTGTTATGTTTGGTAGGAAGAGTGAAAGAAAGGAAGGGGACAAGGAAAAATAAAATGATGCAAAGCCATTAGCTTTGTTAGGTAGAAAAAAGAGAGACAAGTAAAAAGAAATGAATGGCTGGTACAGTCATCTAAAAGGATCCACGAAACATTTCATGGTTAACAAACTATGTTGTAATGTAACTACTATCAAACCTTTCTAAAATTGCAATTTTTTATTTTATAATTAGGGTTAATTGCACTTTGAAATCTTTAGCTTTTAAAATTTTACAATATAAACTTTTAACTTTTGAATCATTGATGCGTGTCGTAAACACCAAAATTATAATATTAAATATACCAGAACTATATTAGTGGCAAGTCTAGGTCGAATCTACAGGGATTGTATTGAATGACTAAATTGGATTGAAATAAAAATAAATCTCACAATTGCATAACTAGTTTAGAATTATTCATACCTGAGAAAAAAAGTTTAGAAGCACATACTTAAGAGATAAACTCAATTTTAATGGTAAAAATTGTCTAAAAGTCAGCTCTCTCCATTTCCAACAATGATAAAACATATTTACACTAAAATCTAGGGCTAAAATTGATAAAAAAGCACAAAAAGACCAAATTCGCGCCCACCCAAGCGCCTGGGCATGAACCTGGACTGCACTGCCTTGCTGCCAATGTCTGCTTAATTACGATTTTGCCACTATTTCTTCATTTTTTCTGTTTAATTACGATTTTGCCATTGTTTCTTCATTTTTCATCTCTTTAAGTTCAAATCCACCTAAAACATAGAAAAATATAAATTAATCTATTTTAAGTGAATAAAAAAAATGCTCAAATCAAGTATTAAGGTACATAAAATATATAAATATTGCATCCCATCACTAAGCAATTTACACCTTTAATTTTTAAATTTATTGCAATTTAGGCCTTTTGACTTTTAAGTAATAAAATTTAATAGCCTATGTCACATAACTGATATTTTATTGTATCAAATTTCAAAGTAGAAAATATTAAAGTGTAAAATAAATTAAAATCAGCATCTTTAGTATTTCTAGTTTGAAGTTTGAGACAATTTAATATTAGTTAGGTGACTTATGCCAATTTTTTTCAAAAATAAAGAGGGAATAAAGTACAAAATAGTTTTAAAATTTTGCACTTTAGTATGTACTTTTTATAGTTCAGAAATTGATACAATTTAATATTAATCACATGAAACAGCTGTTAAATTTAGTAGTCAAAAGTCAAATAAAAATTAAATTGCAACAAATTGAAAAATTAAAAGTCTAAATTATTGATTTGAAAAGTTGAGAATTTAAATTGCAAAATTTTAAAAGTTAAAAATATAAAAGTGCAGTTAACCCTTACAACTAATACTAATGGCTAAAATAGTAATTTAGCTACTACAATTTTTTTTTTCTTTCACTTTACGATCCATATCAAATAAGAGGAAACACTATCAATAAAATTATCAATGAATAATATAAAAGGTACCAACAAATTTATCAAAATGTATGTATGTTATTATTTGATTGGTTTATATTTAATTATATTTATCCTTTTAAAAGTTCACTTATACATAACTTTTTTTATTTTGATGAACCACTTATACATAACTAAGTTATATTAATATTTCAACCAATACAATCATGTCACATGTGTACACTTAGTAATTTTTGGTTCCTCTAAAATAAATAATTTATGAATTTTCTAGGGGATTCAGGTTTCCTCACTTCACCCTATTTTCTGGAGAAGATAAACAATCCACTGTGGAGCACATAGGTCACTTCACTATATGTGGAGAAGCAGAGGCCAGTGGTTTTCTAAAGTTGTGATTGTTTGCTAATTCTTTGATAGGTTCAACTTTCATTTGGTACATCAATTTGCAACCAAACTCGATCCATAGCTGGCAAGAATTGGAGCAGAAATTCCAAGAGCAATTCTATAAGATTGAGTCAGAGATCTTCATGGCTGACTTATCACGCCTGTGACAGATGGAAGGAGAGTCGGTACAGATGTTCATAGCTCGATTAAAAAATACAAGGATCAAATGACTTAAACATACCGCAAAGAGAGTTCGTCAAATTAGCACAATACAGACTAAGCTATAAGCTCTAAAAGAAGTTTGAGGGGACGAAAATCCATGACTTGTTCGAGCTAGTCTCTCGAGCCACTCGGTATGAAGGCATCTTGAATGAGGAGTATCAGAAGAAGAACTCATCCAAAGGGTCATCTGAAATTCACTTGGTGTAGGGTGAAGACCAAGAAAATGTAGATGGAATTGTTGAAGTGGACGCAGTAGAGGTAGTAGCCACTCATCCATAAGTTTGCAAAGCTTTTGCTAGGCCGAAAAAGGAGCCAGAAGGTTCCACAGCTAGTGATGGACACAATGAAGAATCGGGCTGAACCGGAGAAGGTCTACAATTTTGACATCTCCAAAGTGGATGAGATTTTTGACCATCTGCTGACCAACAAAGTAATTAAATTACTTGATGGAAATATCCTACCAATAGCTGAAGAGATGAAAAAGAAGTCATACTGCAAATGGCATGGCATGTGGTCACATCAGACTGTCAACTGCATGGTATTCAAGAATGCTATCCATGTGATGATTGAAAAAGGGGCATTAAAGTTCTTAGAAAAAGGAAAGGAGATAATGCAAGTGGATAACAACATTTTTCCCATTGGTCGAAGCAAACATAGTTTTAGCCAACATCTCAGACTTGATGAGACCTAGGATCAAGGTAGACTTCAAACAGACATCGTGCGGACGAGCATGGAAAAAGGACATCAAGCTTAGAGAGGAGTATTCAACCCAAAAGGCCGAATTACTCGCTAAGCTTCTTAGTATCCGATGCAGGCATGAAGTCAAAGAGGAAAAAAATATGCGTCCTACAAAACGTCAGAACATGTCGAAGCCACCAATGAAAAATCAAAGCTAAGAATCAGTGTTTCGAAGCTTAGGTCTAAGGATGCGGGACGAACATGGAAAATGGAATGGCCGACGCCAATGGGATCAAGTCGAGCTGAGAATCCATGTCACTTTTTTGAGGAACAACCGGACAAGATTGGTTTGGTAAAAGATCGAGAAGTCCAGGACTTTTAAGCCACCTACTATAGAGGTAGATCATTAGTATCGTGCAAGATATAAGTCCTCTCAGCCGCTTACCAAGACCTAGAAGAGGCACATACAAAGCCAGCATGCCAAAAGTCATACAGTAATTGTAGCTCCATCGGAGAAGAAAAAGGATGGTATGGTGCCAAATGAGTTGGAGTGATATCTCGACGACCTGGATGGAAAACTTGAGATTGCAGTTCTATCCAAGAAATTCGGCACCTTATCTGGAGTTCCACGATGGAGGAAACCTGCAAAGAGATGAATTAGAAGGAAAAATGCAGAACTCAAGTCATGCTTGAAGGACATTGATAACAATTCGGTGGAAGAAGACATGGTTGTTTCTTTAATCATCAAGCCATCAACTATCAAATTTGGAACCATGGATGAGGTCGTAATCAATGCAGTTATCTTCTTGCCTTTGTCATTTTGATCCCAGATTTAGCTAGCATGATAGAATAAGAACGTCCTCTAGCAGAAGTCATGATCTAAAGAAAATTAGGATGCAATGTAAGATATCAGATTAGATGCTGGAGGATATGATATTGGGGGGGCAATGCCCTGCAAATATAACATCAACAAGTCAAAAAAAAATAATTAGGCCGAGAATCTACACAACCATTTGCTGTAATTTTATTTGGCTAATTCATGCCGCTTTTAAGGTTGAGTAGAGGAATCAACTAAAAGCCAAAATACATTGCCAACCTGCTCAAATAGATATAATATATAGGTATACCAAAAAGTAAGCAAGTCAAAAGACAGCTAGTCCACTAACTGTGTTGGGATGATCCAATATAGGTTGAGTTCGCCGCCTTTAAAAAATCGACTGGATGCTGTCTAGTCGTGACCGCAATGTACAAAGCCAAAATAAGCAAAGAAAATCCAAGTTAATAATTAGCATCAAAGAATATGTCATAAAAAATCCATAGCGTCGAAAACAATGAAATATGTCAAGAGATACAGAAAAAGACATGCTGATAACATTAACTAGATGTGTCAGACAAGCTGGGTACACCAAGTAGACAAAGGAGACTAGTCTGTAGATGATGCAATGCCTAGAAGTGTCCAGAAGTCAATAGTGAAACTAAAGGAAAGCAAGCCAAACACCATAGGGATAAAGGCAATAGTCTCGACTATGAGAATAAAATCCTTGTCCCCTGCATTGAAAACACAAAAATGCATACCTGCCAATCACCAAGAATGCAAAATGCTCTAAGATAAATAATTGTTCATCTTTGCCTTGGTAGGTCTTCAAGCAATTCAAATATGACGCGATTAACAAATCGAATCAAAGGTTGTAAAATGCTTCCAACAGTTGCAGCTTTAGCAGTCCCACACGGTCCAAATTTTGGAAACCCAATTCTGAAGCATGACCGACCATAGCCATGGTAAGGATTAGTCTGCGTGTTTAAAAGATTTGGCTCAATAACTGTGAAGTTATGATACCACGCAACCTAATATAACAGCTTGATGGCGTGTAAGCAAAGTCCCACCAACCTAGAATACAATGTTGAAAGAAATGTCTTTGTGTGGATAGCTGAATACCTGCAACAACAAAACCAAAAAAATAAAAAATACATCTGCGTATATGATGAAAACATATGGCATGATAAAATTGATTTCACCTATTATGTGGGATTGGATATAAATTTGCATGCAAAAGACAATTGACTATGTGAAGGTAGGCATGTATCGACTAGTAGTGACAAAGTTTATATATATATATATATATATGAAGAAATATTTTAAATACCTGAATGATGATGTATGGTTCCGTTAAAAAATTAAAACATGAAGTTACATATGGAGAATTGAAGTTGTGACTTGATATTCATGTGTATGAAAAATTTTTCATTCAGCCGCACGCGGATACTCTAGAGTGAGAAGAAAAGTACAACTTGGCACAAAGTCATTAGGATAAGTGAACAATTAATTTGATGCATGGAGCAATCATAAGTTCAAATCCATGAAAAAACAAGGGAAGGACGAAATCGCATGAAGGCAGCATATATAAATTTTAAAAGCCACGTTACTTACCTTGGAGAGAATAAACTTGATTTTAAAACCACTGCAAAGAAAAAATTATGTAAATAAAACTCAGGCAAAGATCGATAAAAAAAATTATGCAAGCAAATGTCAGAAGGTTGATGCGTGTGGTCACTTGGAGGTTGCATTTGGTTTTATTTGAAGTTAAGGCGGCTAGGTTTAGCTTAGAATTTATGGAAGATGGAAAATACAAAATCTTTGATAATGATCTCGGTTGGTTTTCAATTTTGGAAAGGAAATCTTACAGTCTCTGCTAGCTGAAGGGTTAGTATATTTAAGGCTGCGATGAAGACTGTAAAAATTGAAAAGCGGCTCCAGTTGGTTGATTTATATATTTATGGTGATGGATAAGGAAACAATTGGTTATTTACGTAAAGAAACCACGTACTGGATTCCAAATTGAGGAAATAATATCGTTTATATATATATATATTTGGAAATTTTGTTTGCATGATTGCCATTTGTTTGAGAGATTTCATGTGGAAAAAGAAATCCAAATCTTTATTTCCGCTTTAATGGCCATATTGGAGGTCATGGTGGAATTACAAGGTGAGAGTAGCTAGTTTACAAAGATTGGTTTAATATATATTTGGGCATGCAGGTAGTTTGCATGTGGTGAGGTTGGTGACAAAGACTTCGAAACAAGATTCAATGGGGTGCATCAATATTGCTTTGAAATTTTATTTGAATCAATAAAAATTACAAAGCAATGGGACAATGTTTGGACCATACTTTGTAATTTTTTAAATTAATATTTTAATTTTATTGAAATATTATTTTGGAGGTGGGTAAAATGCAATTGTCTCACATTGATTGGAGAATGAGAAGCACATGGATTTGTACAAATATAAATATGTGGCTTTGAAATTAAATATGCAAAAGCCCCACATCAGAAGTGCAACAAGCATCTCTAGAAGTTTCTCCTATATAAATAGAAGTTACACCAACATTTGAAAAGATCTTTTGATCAACACACAACTACAACATAAACTACTTAGCTAATTCTCGTTAGAATTTACTTTTGCTAGTCAAGTATTCTTAGTGTGTTTTCAGTTGAAATTTTATTTTTAGGTCCTTTGATCTTGAAAACAATTGTAACAATTTAATTATTTTGTTCTCTATAATTAATACAATCGTTTAAGTAGTTTCAATCAATTGGAGACAACATAAAATTGAGATTTATTCCAACATATATTTATTCATTGTCCCACTGGGAGTACCAAAAGGATATGTTGGAATAAATCTCAACTATCTGTCATCAAAAAATTAAAAATGCATCAATTGATTCAAATTACTCAAACGATTGAATTAATTATAGAGAACAAAATAATTAAAAGGTTACAATTGCCAAGATCAAAGAGCTTACAAATAAAATTTCAACTGAGAACACACTAAGAATACTTTACTAGCAAAAGTAAATTATAACGTAAATTAACTAAGTAGTCTATGTTGTAGTTGTGTGTTGATCGATAAATCATTTCAAATGTTAGTATAGCTTATATTTATATAGGAGAAACTTTCAGAGATGCTTGTTGCACTTCCGATGTAGTACTTTTGCATTTTTAATTTCAAAACTACCTATTTATATTTGTACAAATTCATGTGCTTTTCATTCTCCAATCAATATAGAACAATTACATTTTACCCATCTTCAAAATAATATTTTAATAAAATTAAAAAATTACAAAATATAGTCCAAACACAAGTGATATATTTTGAGAAGAAAAACAACTTAGCTATCAAAATGCTTCAACTGCTCACTCACCAATCACCATGGCAAAAATCATTAACTGTCTCTATTAATGATCTATCTACCTACCAACATAAATTATCTAATCAAACATAAACTTTTAAATTTAATTGTCATTAATGTTTCATCTACCAAGAACCATATTTTATTGTATTCTACATATATTCATATTCTATTTCCAATAACCCTTCATTTATCTCTCCATCTCCCATATCCTTTTGCAAAAACTCAAAGACAATTCCAAATCTTAGAAATCAAACCACACAACCGTGTGAAGAAAATTCCCAACCTAAAGTCCAGTTTCTCGACCTCTAAAAATTGGAAAAAAAGAACTTGTGAAAAAACCACATAAACTTATAATAATATTAATAATACCCAAAGTTGAGTTTTCCAACCTCTACATATCGAGAAATAAACTTGTGAAAAAAAAAAATCCAAACTAAAGTCGAGTTTCCCAATCTCTAGAAAAAGGGAATAAACTTGTGAAAAAACTTATAAACTTAAAAAATAAAAAAATAAAAAAATAAAAAAATAATCTTGACCTAAAGTTGAGTTTCTCGACCAATGATTTTGGAAAAATATCTTGTACAAAAACCCCAATTTAATTCAATTAACCTTCATGAACAATGAACTGAATTTAGTTCAATAAAAGTTACCTTTGAATTTAATTTAATTAAATGGAATTTAATTCAAGTAACTGAGACTTAATTCAATTAACCTCAAATTTTACCCCCAATTTAATTCAATTAACCTCATACCAATTTACTCTAACTCCCCAAAATGAAATGCTTTATGATACTCAGTCTTTACTTCTACTGCAATTGCTTTCTCAAGAAAATACAATTAAAAAAAATAATCTCGACCTAAAGTTGAGTTTCTCGACCAATGATTTTGGAAAAATATCTTGTACAAAAACCCCAATTTAATTCAATTAACCTTCATGAACAATGAACTGAATTTAGTTCAATAAAAGTTACCTTTGAATTTAATTTAATTAAATGGAATTTAATTCAAGTAACTGAGACTTAATTCAATTAACCTCAAATTTTACCCCCAATTTAATTCAATTAACCTCATACCAATTTACTCTAACTCCCCAAAATGAAATGCTTTATGATACTCGTCTTTACTTCTACTGCAATTGCTTTCTCAAGAAAATACAATTCTACATTTTATAAACTAATAAATAGTTGGATTTTCAATTTCAAAAAAAACAAGAACGCATCTTCAAATAGGCTCTTTAAAAGCTTTATATTTTTTATTTTAAAGAGTTACATATCTTTTTTTAGTTCCAATGGACTCTTTAATTAAATAATTAAAATAAAGAGTAGATTTTGGCTCTTCAAATTTAGAGAGTCAAACTTATTCTCTATATAAAGTTTTATTTATTGCTCCACAATTTTATATGCACACTTATAATTAAATATATTAATTACAATTTTATATTTCAATTTTTTTAAGTACTATTTTAGTGTAGAAATGATAAAAAAAAAAATATATGAATCATAATTGTTTATGGAAAAATGCAAAATGAAGAGTGATTATAAAGAGTACTATTGGAGTTGATAAAAAAATCACTCCTTATTCTTTTAAAATTATTCAATATGTTTTTTATTTTAAAAATTATACTATTTAAAATAAAGAGCATTATTGAAAATGGTCTATTAGTTATTATCTATTTGAAGTTTATGTACCCCAAAAACTGTTCATTTTAAATTAAATATAGGCTATGTCTTTTCAGTTTGCAATTGCAACACACACTTACTTTTGTTTATAAAAAGATTGACAATTTTGACAATATACACTTAGTCTGTTGACAATTTTCACATATATAGTTTGTTGGTAATATTTGCCAATTTGTTGTCATTTTTTACCAATCTGTTGTCAATTTTCACCTACTTTAGCAAACAAATTATAAGAATGGAAACTACAAACACTTTATCGATGCTACCTAAACAAATAATATATTTTATGTTATGTACTTCATTGGCTTGGGTTAAAAGGGCTTATAGAGGCCAGAAATATTTTTAAAAAATTATTAAAACACTTTTAAAAACAGCTTTTGAGCTTTAAAAGATGATTTTGGCTTTTCAAAAGATATGTCAAACAGAGTTTTAATCCCTAGTGAATAAGCCAATCAAATGACCATTCTATTGAAACGCTTCTTCACTCTCTTGGAAACATTTTCTATTTTGCATTTTATTTATCAATCATTTTTCGAATATGATCCAATTATTCCTTGCTATTGACCATCATCGTTTGAAAGGTAAGCCTTTAGCGAGGCTTTTGTTAGTGACTTCTCTTTATGGTCAGGACTTTGATGCAAGTTGATAGGTTAGTAAACTACTCGCCTATCAATAAAATCAAGGAGTTGAATCTTAATTTCGATTTCATACCTCTCCACCCATTTAATTTCAATTAAAATTTATTATGACTTACCCTTTTTCCTTCTTTTATACGTGATTTCAAAATAATGGAAACTTGAAGTTGGAAGGGGCTAAGTTAATATCCAAAAAATTAATATTCAATTGTTTTATCATGGAGAATTCGACTCTAATAAAGTATCCTGGTTTTGAATGTATTACTTTGGTTTCTAATGCTAAACGTATAACTATTTCTATGAAATGTGGATCTCAACCACATTATCAATGAAGCTTCTTTACAGCTCAAGTCTTTTTAATGTAGAAGTTCCATGATCAACATAACTCTACCGTCTACTTGTCTTTACAAACATATATTTATTTATTCGCCCAACATTGTTTAACTAAGTACTTTTTCTTTTTATGTTTTTAGAAATTATAATGTACTTTGTATTATATACATTTTGAATTAATATAATAAAAAATTAAAGTTAAAATTTATAATTTTATTTATTGCCTGATTAAGCCTTAAATATAAAGTAATTATTATTACAAGCTATTTCAANAAAAAAAAAAAAAAAGAAGCTGTATAATTGAAAACCAAAGCTTTACAACAAAAATATCTTGACCTATAGTCCAGACCCCAAATCCAACATAGTCTCATTGACGGCAGTCATTTATTTGAAAATTTTATCGACTTCTTAATGTTGGGAATCCCGATTTAAACTTGGAAAGAAACTTTAAGATGGTCTATAAGTTTATTTCCTGACTGAGAGTCAAGGAGCTTCCAACTTTGAGAAGCCAAGAAATTTTTACAGTTAGTACATCAGCATCATTTTCAACCTCCATACCTCCCGGCATGCTAGGTTTTATAGTTTTTATTTTTTATTTATTGTTTATTTAAGGTATTCAAACATGCTTAATATATATAAAATAATATAAAAGATTAAGAGAGAAAGAAAAAAATACAATGTCATGGAATGGGGGTTGAGGTATAATGTGCAAGACGAGGGAAAGAGGGAAGCTGAACGATTTTCAAAAAAATTAAATAATTAATGGATAAGAGAAAATGAATAGTCGTGGAGTGTGAGGGTGTGCAAGAGACGAAAGAGAGAGATGGAAGATGAAATGTTTTTTTTAAAATATAATAATTAATTATGGATAAGGGCTTAAAGTAAATTTCACTCAATTTCTGGATATGGGACTAGCAAAATTTTAAATTTTGAGAAGTATTTCAGTAAGGAGCCCAACCAAGACATAAACTATATAAATTTTTATATATCAACAAAATTAAACTTTATTAAATGAAGTTGATTAAGTAATATGTTTTTTTTTTCACCAAATTATAAAGTTGTAGACTCGACACACATCCCTTCAATTTAGATTATAAACTTATTTTGAATAGATTTAAAAACAAATTAAATCTTTTATTTTTATATTTGTTGTTTTGAACTGGATTTTGCAACTATAATAAATTGTCATTGATTTTTTACTTATACTTTATATTTTAAAGATTAATCAGGGTCCTAATTAAGGCCTAAATTTTAAGAAAGACTTCTCGCTCAAAGCCCAATCCCAATATCCACAAGGCTGGGTTACAAGTATAAAAAGACTCGACTTAGTAAGCCGAACTTCAGACGGGAAGCCCAATTACAACAACCCAAAATTTCAGATTTGGGCACCCTGGCTCAAATTTATAAACCTAAAATTAAACACATTTATTTAATAATTATTAATTTTTTTTTTTGTCTTTTTTGGTAAAATAAGATTTCACTAAAACCAACAATAACAAGCATACTCTCCTGATTCCTCATGATGTAACCAAAGGAAAAGAATATGATGGAAAATTCCACTACGAAAAAATATGACCACTAGGCAACATTATGAGCAATAAGTTACTAGACCTGCGAGGAAAATTAACAGTCTACCAAAGAAAACTGAGCAAGAGAGCTTTTCATGTTAAATACGCCATGGAACATCAAAATAGGGTTAACCAAAGACAAATCAGCACAGTGCAATCATGACACAATTGCAACAAGACGCTTTAATATAACACAAATTTCTATGTTAATTTTTTAAAATTTAAATTTAAATATTTTAATATAAAATTTTAAAAATTATATTTAAATAAAAATATCTGACGAGAATACAACATAACACAGAACCAACAAAATATTAAAATTAGTATAACATGAAAGCTTCTAAATAACTTATTTTCTTTCCAAATACACTTTCTTTCTACCATTCTTTTTTTTTTTGTTTTTTTTTTTGGGAAACTGTCCAAATATGATTTCGGTGAGCCTAAAATAGGACAATAGAGACAGACAGGGAATGAAGGTTTAAAATAGATCCTGAACAGTTTACCGAGAAGTTTACTGCCTCCTTGAAACTCAATATTGAGCATAAAATAAGACTTTTGAGCATTTGGTTAAGGTTGTGAGAAACAGTCTAAAAAACCAGTATGTTTCTTGCGTAGATCTAAAGCTCACAACATTGATTAAGGCATCTAAAAAGCAAACTACCACTAAAACTACTAAGCCATATTTTGAAATATGCATCAAAGTTAATTTAAATAATTCCAACAAGAAGCAAACCAAATTGCGGGAAAATCACACTGAAGAAAAAAATATGAGAAGCAATACAAAAATGGACTTAAAGTGCTGGAAGTGGAAGTATATATGTGTCCTAAAACTGGTACCACCACAGACTTCATGCCTTTGATGAATTTTTTGCAAAGAAAAGTTTTGTACCGTAAAGAATAGAAGATTGAAAGAGTTTATTGAAAAAGAGCTTGTTGATAAGTAAAAGATATGCAAATTTGACATAAAAAATTTCTACTAGCTAGACAGGTCCAAATCCACCTATTATCCCTGTAAACCTTTTACTGATTATATATTGAAATATCTTTTGTAAAATTTAATAACACGACAAATTAAAATTTGATTAAAATAATTATTAATTAGCTTGGGTTTTAAAAGCTAATATTTATTTTGGGCCCTAATAAATAAATAATAAATTAGCTTAGGTTTTAAAAGCTAGTTTTGAGCCTTTGGGCCTTAAGTAAGGGACAACGTGCGAGTCCATCCCATTTGGGCCGCTGCTTCACTGAATCCAACAAATCCATCATCACCAATGAGTAATGACTATTAGAATTTTTTCTTTTTAAGTAAAATTCCATATCATTTAGCTTGGAGTACACACTTCCATATTAACTTTATACACATGACCTTTTATTTATTTTTCATCGAAAGCAAGGAAATTTTGTGCAACTGGACTTCATTATCAAATTCTAAAAAAATATTAATAGAATAATATTTGAAGTAATAATTTTAAAAAGTTTATGATAAAACTTTAAATAAAAATATTGAACTGTAGCCTTGCTGACAGCAATCGTGTTTAGGCCTGGTAACGTGTCGTGTTGAACAGTGTTCGTGTCGTGTTAAATTTTGTTCACCCGAATCTAACCCGTTAAGTTTTCGTGTTGAACCGTGTTCGTGTCATATCGTGTCGTGTTTTATTCGTGTTTACCAGACATGTACATGAGTGTTTTATTTTTTTTAT